>CM035411.1:109533097-109793097 GCA_020310875.1 Ceratopteris richardii
TATACACACACACATACATACATATATATATATATATATATATATATATATATATATATATATATATATATATATATATATATATATATACATACATACATACATACATACATACATACATACATACATACATACATACATACATACATACATACATACATACATACATACATACATACACTTTTTCTACATCTTAAGAGACCATCTATCTCAATAGTAGTTGCACATCTCTTGTATGCTGCCTCTCCATTCCCTCTCTAATCCAACAGACATACATGCATGGTTCCACTTTGATTGCAACAACACCACGGATTTGAGGCACAACTTGCTAATGTTAGATCTAGGACTTATGCCCTCTTTGGGAAACGATACCCCTCTTTATGGTGGCATCCAGTGCGTCTTTCACTGTTGTAATCTTTGTGTGGAGTAGTTGTGCATTTCAAGTCTTTGAACGTGTTTATAAACACTATTTGGAATTCCATTTGGTGGTGTTATTTATGACTTTAATACTCGATGTCATTTTGAAATCACTTCATGGAATTTTTCACGAACAACACAAAGTGAAATTCAAAACTCTTTGGTGCTGTTTCTATAACTCTTTAGTAGCGGTACTTTTTTTTTGTAGGACACAAAGAAGCTTGCCAACTGCTCATGTTTTCTTATCTCTATTGTACACAGCCAGAACATTGTCCGTTTGAGTCATCATTCAGAGCAAGCAACTATGCAAGACATCACGAAAAGGTTTTGGTAAACTCAGACTTGAGGAAATGCACACAACCTCGATTTGGACATGTGCGAGCGATATCAAGTCCATTTCCTCTTCGTGTACTCTCTAGATGTAGTCTCCCATCACACAAGTTGCTTATGAACACAAGTTAGAAAAGACGGAGGAAAACATCCGCATCAAGAAGACGTTGGATGACTTTCTGTGCACCACAAGGACATCAAGGTAGAGGAGATAACATCCACACGAGACCATGATGCTACAGTTCTGTTAGCATCCTTGTATCTTGAGATACAATAGTCCAACCTATCTCACTTCAAAACATCCCTCTTGAATAAGAGAATGCACTCAACATAAATGTACTAGGTATCATCTATACAAAGAGTTCCAAGCTAAATGGAAGGATGGGATAGAAGAAACCACCACTTGGGAATGAGTAAGTTCCATCAAAAAAATACTTTCTATTTCCAACTTTAAGTTAGAAATAAGGAAAATGTTTAAGAGTGAGTCCATGGTCGATGAGAATGATCATGGTGCACTAGGGAGTACTCCACATATCATACATATACATATTTTCAAGGATGAAAATGGTAAAAGGGGGGGGGGGGGGGTTATGTTGTATAACTAGGATTAATTGCATGGGTTCCAAGGGTTTAGACCCTTGGTATTCTTAGAGAAACTCTTGGGAAACCTTTGGAGAATCCTTACATTTTATTTCTTTGTAAAAAGAAGTAGGATGCATTCTTGTAAAATTATAAAAAAGATAGATCGAAATATCATCATCAAAAGCAAAGGATAACACCACTGTTTTCAATCATTTGCATCCTTAGAAAAATAACATATTTTTATGTAGAACCTTATAGTTTCCATCCAAAATTGAGGAATTTTTTTCGACATTTGTATGGATTTTTTTATACACATGCTTGAATCCAAATTAATTTTGATGCCATATCTATGCTTTACGAGACATCATCAATTAATTAAATAAGCCAAAGCCGTGATTAAAAAATCCACTCATCTCTAACCTTCTTGTAATCTTGTCTTTGTTCATGTAATTTAAAGAAAGATTTGAGAAAAAAGCTCCACTCCAGATTCATATGAAATCACATGAAATCGAAGCAAGTGTGAAAGAAGGATCCTTTCTATTTATTTATTTAAAAAATATATATATATATATATTAATATAAGGAAAGTACAAATACAAACCCTTCACAATCAGAAAGGGAGCTGAAAAAAACATGTATACAACCATGAATTACGCTAGATCAAAATAGAAAGGGAACAAATACAGTGGGGAAAATGGCCATCGAAATAGAAGATGAGGTATTAGCATCAGTGGACAACCTACTATCACCAGGGGATCTCTGAGAGAGAGAGAGAGAGAGAGAGAGGAGAGAGGATGTGCCCTGTTTAACATCGTGGCCATATTCCTCCCCTCTGTGAAAGAGATGCGATATAGATAGAGATGAGAGGGATTGACCAGTCATCACATGAGTGTTCTTCAATAGTGAGAAGAGAGTCTTTGATGGATCCATTTCTTCAATAGTGAGAAGAGAGTCTTTGATGGTCTATGCCATTGCCAGAACAGGAAACTCCTCTAGGCCAACTTCACCGCGTGCTACAAGAAGTCTCTGTGAGAGAGCGAGACTGAGGAGAGCGAGATAAAATCTGTGCTTTGGACCCTGCATGAACAAAATTAGTCCCACAATTTTTAGCTCATGTTCTTGACAAACTCATGTAGATCGTGACGTCATGTATAATGTCAGTTACTCATTAGCACCTCTTCATGAACAATACTCTCTGGTGTGAATGTCTGCTCTCTTAACTCATGAATAGAGTGAAGTAACCAACATGCATTGAGAAAATATTGTTCTTCCCCCCCTTTAGGCATGATCAAGTGCTCCTGTAAAAAATGCTAACTGTAAAAAATGCCCTCCCCCCCTTTAGGCATCATCAAGTGCTCCTGGTGATTAACAACAAGCTTAAACCCAAGTGGGCCCCTCATGAGGGTGATGAGAGGGTGATTAACCTTCTTTGTAATGCCATCTAAACTCTAAACTCTGTAAAATCCTCCCCTGCTCTATGGGATTTGGGGGTCCCGTGGGCACTAGTCCCCTTCACTTGTATTTTTCTTTTAACTAATACAAGTCCGGGAGAGTAGGCTAAGGCCGAACTTCCTTATTAACGAAAAAACACGCATTATGGACTTGGGGGGTCCCGAGGGCACTAATCCCCTTCACTTGTACTTTTCTTTTCCTTTTATTTAATTCAAGTCCGAGAGAGTAGTCTAAGGCCGAGCTTCCTTTATATAAAAAAACACACACAATACGGATCTTGAAAAGAGATTTAGTTTTTACATTTTTTTCTAGTTTGCACCTGTTCACACGTAAGCACTTATTGTGTTTTCAATCCATTGGATTTAACGGCTTTGGCACCTCCAAATGTAGTAAATAACGTCTACATCATTATCTTGTCACGTGAATCCTCACTTACCAATTTCCTTGATCATAGTGAGTTAGTCCATTACGAGGAATATCATACAATTCGTGGCAATCCTCTTGGACGATATTTGTCAAGTCATTTTCTTTCTCTCTCTATTAAGGAAAAGGCTCAATTTCAAGACATACATCGTTCATGGCTCCAAGTACTTTCTTTGATATCCACTTTACTTTTGGAAGACATCTAAGATTTACGATCAGCAAGTCCAACCATATACTTTTGTATTCTCTCCAAGGGTCCATTGCTACATTGTAAGACCTTCATCTCTATTTTCCACAAGAGTTTCCCTCCCTCATCAAGAGGCTTCTTTTGTATTTACCCAATGGCTTCAACTCTTACTTTGTGGCACACCATTTGGCACTAAGTGCCCATTTTTGTAACTTCATAAATATAAGAAGATTATTGTGTGTGTGTGTGTGCGCTCTAGGAGGCTATTCTAAGCCCCCAAAGGGTGTCTCACTCATTTCAATTTTGGGCTAATCTAAGCCCCCTCGATAAAATTATAATCTATGGAAAGATTCATGTATACATACTTGTACACGAATCTTCTCCATGAAGTTGTAGATGAGTTAGAACCTAAACCACAGTAAGTAAAAGATTTAGAGTCTTGGAATATTTGGAATTTTAAGGACAAAAGAGCCAAATTCTTCTAACATGTGATGAGTTGAGAAAGGAGCATATTATAGCATAAAAGACTTCTAAAGAAGCTTGGAACACATTATCAAGTCTATAGGAAGGTAAAAATCTTTCAAAGATTTATTCTTTAGAGCAAGAGTTCCAAAATCTTTATGTCCATCTTCAACACACCATCACAAATGTGGTAACACATTTTGAATATTATCAAAGAATTTAGCACCTTTTGGATGAAAGATCTCAAGTGAAGAAATGGCTAAACTATTTAAAAAACTTCCTAGGTCCTATGAAACATTTGTGACCACTTTGTACAACAAAGGTCAAGAACTCACTTCAGAAGAAGTAATAAGACTTTTGATTCTCCATGACTGTAGGCAAAAGATTCAAGCTACACAAGAAATAGCTATGAATGCCAAAGCTATGTTCAACAAATAAAGGTCAAAAAGGCACTCGAGAGTCTAAGGAAAGGGCAAGAAGAAGTTCATTTGCAACTTTTGTGGAAAAGTTGGACACATAGAAAATTATCGCTTCAAGAAGAAAACAAGGAGAATCCCAAGTCTACTCCAAAGATAGACCATCAAACTCACTACACAAGTGAAGATCGTTTTCCTATAATTGAAGAGAAGACACTTATCTCATCCACTCCTGGCAAAGAGTGGATTTTTGATAGTGGGTTCTCATCATGCATGTGCAATGATAAAGAACACTTTCATGAGTTTCAAGAGCACAAAGGCCAAGTGTATCTTGGAGATAACTAGTGTGTTGAGATCTAAGGAAGAAGCAAAGTTCACATCAAAAACTCAAAAGGTGAGACCAAGTCACTTAAAGACATTCTTTATGTACCAAGCCTTTGGAAGAACCTTCTCTTAGTGAAGGTCATTACTAACTGCAATATGATGGTTTAATTTGATAATGAAAAAGTTCAATTCATCGATCGAGAATCCAAAGAAGTTATAACTCAAGTATTTGAAGGCAAAGGTCTCTACAAGTGTTCAAGTTTCATGGTCAATTATTCAAGCTTTAATTTGAGGCATTTCAATTTTGGACACACCTCTTACTTAGAAATGATCTCTTTAGGTGATCTTGTCAAGGGTTTACTCAAGATCACAAAAGTCGAGTTGAATGGCCAAGCATATGATAAGTAGACATTTACCCCTTTGCATATGGAAGCATGCATCTCCTAATGAGCGGGTCACTTTACTTCCTCTCAATAGTAGATGACTTCATTAGGTACACTTGGGCTTATTCACTAAAACATAAAGAAGACACACTTTCCAAGTTCAAGCAATGGACAAAGAGAGTTCAGGATGACTTTCCAAATTCTTTAAAGATCTTGAGATCTGATGGAGACACTGGCTTTGTCAACCATAATTTTTCCAAGTATTTGAAGCGGCAAGGTATTAAGTATCAAGCAAAGAAGGATACTCAGCAAGCTATTGCCCTACAGAGGATTCTAAGTGTGTTCTAGATGGCCAAGACTATGCATCATCAAAAGAAACTTCCACAAAATATTTGGGGTGAAGCTATACATAGGACGATACATATTCTTAAGAGAGGATTCTCACATGTTTTGTAGAATGAAACCCCATTTGAGGCTTATTTTCAGAGGAAATCGAGTATGAGCTACTTCAGAGTCTTTGGTAGTGATTCCTATGGGGCAATCCCTAATGATGATAGGCCTAAGAAACACATTTTCATTGGTTATGGTTACCCTCCAAAGGCATACAAGTTGTATGACCCTAAGAGTCACTCAATTATAGTTACCAAAAATTGCAATTTTGATGAATACTCTAAGTGTTCATTCCTTTTTAATTCTTCTCAAGATCCAGATCCTCCTATTTCCTCTTCAAAGGGGATCATTCCACTACCACAGAGACCCTACGTGGAGCATGCTCTCTATGTACATGACTTTTCATATCATGGTATAGCTTTAGAGCATAATAACTCTAAGATACACTCTCAATTTACATCTCATATGGGTACACCTCTCATCATAGCATCGAAGGCATTCACTTCCCCTCAGCTTCAATTGGGATTTACTATAGGATCAGTGGCTCATGATTTTTTTATTGATCTCCTTGAGAATCCACTTACCTCATTTACAATGGCATTCTACGCATATAGTATTCCATTCATCTTTCCATTCTCCATACATACTCTTGGATCTACATGGATACATCACTCAATTGGATCTTTTTTGAGTGCTCTTCTTGGTTCAAAGTGGGCTTTCATGGACCTACCCACACATATGAGTGTTGAGAGTTCCATGCATTACCCTTTTGTCCAAACCTAGAACTATTCTCATGCAAGCTCATGTTTCCCACATGCAAGGATATTTGCCCTCACCTCCATATAAGGAGGGCCTCACTTCACTCCTCACAAGTCATTCACTCAAGCTCTTGGCAACAGTATGCTTCGTCTCCTCATGGAGTCTCCATGCTCATAGAGCATTGTAAGTCATTTCCATTTTAATTCATTCATCATGTTCCACATGGTATGAGAGCATATGTTCATTGTTTTATTCCTTTGAGTTCATTTTTTTATTTTCTTCATCATCATTAGCATAGATGTATTTCTTTTCTCTCCCTATGTCCCTTCATAATAAGAGTGCTTCTAAGCAATATTCAATTTCTTCATGTAGCATGTCTAATATCACCCTCTTGTATTTTCCATAATAATTTTGTATCATTACGATCTCTAATAAAGGTTTTGCAAGCACCATACTTCATATTCTTCTTTTTGTGTTGCCTTCATCATAATAACAAGTGCTTATAAGCACTCATTGTCCATAATAGTTCATGTTTTGTTTGGACTATCACGCAATCAAGAAAAAGAAGAGGAGGATGGAGTGGTTATGATAGATAGCCAATGGCTAGAAAATGAGAGAGAGATAAAATCCATCAAAGCATGCTATCTTGAGATCAAAGAAGAGTTCACAATCCACTGAAGAACGATATATGCTTATGGTTTCGTGCTATATTTCAAGAAAAATGTGATCAACCTCAGTCCATTATCACAACAAAGAAGATTTCAAAGCTATGAAAAGAAGATTTGAGAGCTCTTTGCATCATTGCTCAGGTTGGAAGTATCTGGAGTACTGCTACAGGATGGTCTATCCGCTCTCTCCACTAGAGACTTTGTCACATGATCTTTGAAGTTTATGACTGGTACAATAGAGGACTAGTAGAGATAAATGTCCTATTGGATCAGAGAAGAACCTATCAAATTAGAGAACAATAGAAGGCTACTTGCAAAGAATTTCAAGAGGAGGCAATCATTACATATGATGATATCACAGAAGTATGTCCAAAAGAAGAACCTGTGCAAGTCCTATCATGGTTGTGTCAATAAAATAGATATGGAGATGATGACTGTAAAGAGGGAAACAACTCTACTTATAAAGAATTAGATCCATGTGCATAGATAACAAAAATGAACTATGCTATGATTTCCCTCACTAAACTTTTCTATTTGCTGCCAATGTTCATTTCGAAGTTTTGTAGAGGTTCTAATGTTAGTGTTCATTCTTTGTTCATTCTACTACACTATCACTTGCACGATATTGCACAGAGGTTCTCCTTTAAGGAACATACCATGTTCCTAGATTCCAAGTGACTATGAGTTTCAAAAATGTCTCTTTGCATGCACACAAAAGAACAAGATCCTCTTCCATCTCTATCAAAGTGCACTACCTTGCTACCAAAGACTATTCAAGGAAGCAATAACATGATCTCACCTCAAGCAACAATTGTTGTTGTGCTATAGAAGGAGATGATGTAGCTATCGAAGAATGAAGCAATGAAGTGTTTTCCACAAAGACTTCATAGACAAAGAAGATAGGATGAGAAGAATCAACTATAGAGAGCTCAATGTACATGCAATCACACTCAAAGAATGGAGGTTCTTTTCCAATTGATGATAGAAATTAAAGTAGGCAATGAAAAGATCCACGAGTGGAGCTCTGTAAACTATAACAATTAGAATGTTGTGGCCTTGATTCTCTCAGATTTTATAGGTGCATCACTTGCAAACTGTAGCAATCCATGAGAACCATTGGACCAGAGGAAGACTTGCTGCACTAGTAAAACCTCTAGCCATAATGGACTCAGTATGAATTGTATTTGTGATGCAACTATTTATTATGATGCCACTTTGGCTCATTGGGTCCGTGGATGGACTATTCTGTGGCTTAGATACGTTTTGGAGTATCATCATTGCATGCTTAATTTAGGGCACACTATGGATGAGGATTGATTGAATATTTGTGCTCCTTGACACAAGCACTCATGTCATAATGCAATGGTGAAGAGACACATATGCATGCCTAAATGTGAAAGAGAGAGATATGCATAGCTATTACGACTTTAGAGAGTGTGTAACTACAATGAAAAAAGTGAGAGATATGCATGGCTGCTATTTTGATTAGTGATTCCTTCTAGTAATTTAAGGAAAAAAGGATAGATACTCATGCTTCAATTTGAATTCATCTTTCACATTCTTTTTGGAGGGATGCTTTGTTTACACCTTTTTTTATGCTATGAGGAGATTTATTACTTCTTCTTTTTACTAAATGATGTATATTCAGTTCCACTAGTGGTATTCCTTTTACATTAAATTATGTTTGCTCTAAGGACTTTACACATCCACATCTTTGTAGAAGACTAGACACTACCACATGTGAAAGTGGGAAGACCTTCCCTATGACTTGCACACACATTGTCGCTCATTCATTTGACACTAAAATCGAATGATATGCACCTCCAAATATACTCTTTCAAGAAGTAAAGATGAAGATATGATACTAAGAAGACATCCAAGGCATTGCTCAAGAAGACTACCAAGGCATCCACATCACACAACAAAGAAGAAAAAGGCTTCAATATCTAAGTAACAAAGGGAGAGGACACAAACAAAGATCTCAACAATGGATCCAAAGAAGGATGCAACATGAACAAGGACCAAGAGGAGCAAAGGACTAAAAGGTCAACAGACCTCATCAAAGGATCTCAAGGGCTACAAACATCAAGGAATGCACCACCTACGTCATGATGTAAAGCCTTCTACATGTCTAGGGATCCCATATGTCACTGATTCCCCAAAACCACTTGGATGCGAAATGTCCAAGTATATGTCTTGGGATCCCATATGTCCATAGATCCCACGGATTCCATATGTCCCATCACCATGGATTCCATATCTCCATGGAATCAAGAACCACATGGATGCTATATGTCCATGAAAACCATGGGATGCCATATGTCCCAAAGTTGGAGGCCATATTTCCCAAACTTGAATGTGCTATGTCTACAAATCCATATGTCCTTAGATCTAAAAACCTAATGGACTAAGTGATGCCATATGTTACTAGTTTCACACTTTAAAAACAAAAGGTTCATCACATGGAGGGGGGTTGTTGAGAGTTCCATGCTCCACCCTTTTGTCCGAACCTAGAATCATTCTCATGCAAGCTCATTTATCCCACATGCAAGCAAATTTGCCCTCAAATCCATATAAGGAGGGCCTCACTCCTCACAATTCATTCACTCGAGATCTTGACAAGACTGTGCTTCCTCTCCTCATGGAGTCTACATGCTCATGAGCATTGTATGTAAGTCATTTCTATTTTAATTGATTCATCATGTTTTGTTATCTTTTGTTTTTTCCTCCTAAGCTTGTCAAGTGTGAGCATGTGAATGGAGTAGTGCTTTGTTATTTCAACAATGAGCACTTTGTACATTCTATGGAAGATTATAGCATATAGATGTACTACCATGTGATTATCATTTCATGCATCATGTTTCATGTTTTACATTTCATTCGTACTGCCCCACTTCTTGGCAAAAAGCATCTCATGGTGCTTGTGAAAGTTTTGGAGATACACACATACCACATGGAGCCATCCTATCTATCTTGCATGGAAGTGATCTCATCCAATGAGATCTTGTTCCATTTTTGTACCTTCTTGGTGGCGTATCTATGGAGCATCCACTTGATCCATCTAGTGGACATCTTAAGGAGTACCTAATGATCACACATGGTTGATCCCACCTAGTGGCTATGGATTTCCACATGGAGACTTTTTTTTTTGGTGCTCGTGTGGTTTTTGTTAAAACTCATGGTGGACATTTCTCTCATATTCTAGCAACATCCATAATCTAAAAATGGAGTTGCAAATGGGGTGTTGAGAATATGAGAGTGCATATCCATTTTGTATCTAGGAGACACTCCATTTCCATTTCATTTCTTTTTTATATTGTACGCTATTTTATTTGGGTACTATGCCATTTGCTTCTACGAGTGTATTCATTATCCTTCAAGGGGATTTATCCCACATATGATGTACTTTAGAGAGCCCTCTCCAACTCTATATAAGGAACCATGTGATTTTTCCCATTTCATGGTCTAGTCACTTTTCAGTCTCACACTCATTCATTTTCCATATCAAAAATTACACCAACATTCAATATGATCTTGATAGTAAAAATCATAAGTAATTCCTATACAAGGACACATGTTAAGTCATTGCATGGGTAGGAGGTGGTGGAGTACCCTATGATTGATCAGAATCTGATTATAATATAACAAGAAAAAAAACATATATCAATCATGTATGTATCTATCAAGTATTAGAATTAAAAGTTTGATATACTTACAATAAGTAGTCATTGCACAATTAGGAAACGGTGGTGGAGTTCCCTTTGATTGATCAAAATTTGATTGTGTAGCAAATAAAGGTACTAGATATTAATAATCTGATCATTTACAAAGATACACATTCACATGTACATATTTACACATACACACATATTCACATATATACAAATACACATAATGACATATAAATACACATACAAAACTATAAATGTATGACATGTGTATGTATGTATATATATGTGGGTGTATGTGTGCATGTATTTATTATGTATGTGTGTGTATCTATATGTGTGGGTATGTGTATGTGTGTGTATATGTATGCATGTTTATGTGCATGTATTTATTATGTATGTGGCTGTATGCATGAAGTATGTGTAAGTATATATATGTGTGTATATAAGTGTATGTGTATGTTTCTGTGTTATGTATGTGTGTGTATGCATGTGTCTAGGAGTATGTGTATTTGTGTGTATGTGTATGTGTGCATGTATTTAGTATGTATGTGTGTGTATGTATATATGTGGGTATGTGTATATGTATGTATGTGTGCGTGTATTTATGTATTTGTAAGTATACGTATATGTGTATGTGTATGGGTGTAAGTGCAATATGTATATATTTGTGTGTATGTGTTATGTGTGTGTATGTATGTGTAAGTGTATTTATATGTGTATGTATATGCATGTATGTGTGTGTGGATATGTGTATATGTGTGTATTTATCTATGTGCAAGTGTATGTATGTGTAATTGTATGTATGTGTGTATGTGTATGCATGTATGTGTGTGTGTTGGTATGTGTATATGTGTGTATGTATGTATGTGTAAGTGTATGTATGTATGTATGTATATATGTATGTGTAAGTGTATGCATGTGTATGTGTATGCATGTATGTGTGTGTGTGGGTATGTGTATGTATTTATGTATGTATGTATGTGTAAGTGTATGTATGTATGTGTAAGCATATGTTTATGTGTATGTGTATTTGTTTGTATGTGTGTATGTGTATGTGTGCACGTATCTAGTAGGTGTATGTATGTGTAAGTGTAAGTATATATGTGTGTCTGTGTATGTATGTTTCTAAATTTAAAGTTTCATTATATTCTAGTTCCTTTTTTGTTTGAGATTAAAATAACAGGAGATATTGTATGGTAGAACAAAATAGGAGAAGGCCTAATATACCACCTGAGATGTGGCCGTTTTTCTCACAGACAACTACGTCTTTAGGAATCATTTCCTCTATAGAAGGTATACAAATTAATAGCTTATACTATTGTGACTTATGATTTTCGTTTGTTTTATAAATGTTTAACATTTTCTATGTATTTATGTTTCATTAAATAGACAAAGGCTGATGCAAAGAAGAGAGTTGAGTAAGGTCATACATCACACTTAGGCCAAATGGGTCATCATGGTTTTGTTGTTAAGTTTGTAAGTATATGTTCTATTGAAACTATATTTTTTATTTTAGTTAGAACATTAATCATTAATCTTTTTTATTTGTTGCAATGCAGCAAGGGATTATGGTCAATATCCTATGAAAAAGGATATAAGTTTTGTTAGACATTGTTTATATCGATGTTTGAGTGAGTTCATGCAAGATCATCCAAATGATTTTGTGAGTATTATTAATTCTCATATAATTATTTTATTTTTATTGATGTTTTATATGTTTTATTTATTTATGTTTTGTTATATGTAATATATGTTTTTGATCATCACATAGTGTTTGCATCTCTACCCATGATGCCACTACAGATACATCAGATCATGCCGATGTTCATGATGTTGAAGATGCTAATGATGATGAGGAATTACATGACGATGTGGATGATGATGATGATCAAGATGATTGATATATTACATTCGATATACATTTTACTTTGATATACATATTTATTCTATATCTATATATTTTCTCATTCCTATTATGTTTCGAATTGTGTCTATGTGTATGTGTATGTGTATATGTGTAAGTGTATGTGTGTATGTGCATATGAATGTGTATGTGTGTGTGTATGTGTATATGTAAGTGTATGTGTGTATGTGTGTATGTGCATATGTATGTGTATGTGTGTGTATATGTGTGTATGTGCATGTGTATGTGTATGTGTATAAGTGTATGTATGTGTGAGTATGTGTATGTGTAGGTATATATGCATGTGTATGTGTGTGTATGTGTATGTATGTGTATGTGTAAGTGTATGTGCATATGTGTGTGTATGTATGTGCATGTGTATGTGTATGTGTGTGTATATGTATGTATATGAATATGTATGTGTATGTATAGTTGCGTGTATGTGTATATGTATATGTATATATATATATATATATATATATGCATGTGTCTATGTATGAGCATGCATGTGCATCTGCATGCATCTCCATTTGCATCCATGTGTATGTGCATGCATCTTGATGCGATGACTTTGCAACATCTCTTAAGTTCCACAAAGCCCCATGGGTACTCTCACCCTTCTTCAGTACAATTTTTCTATCAATTAATTCAAGAAAGGAATACTAGGCTCTACCAAACTTCCTCTTTAAAAACAAAAAAGCATCTCCAAACTCACCACCTTAAAAGGCAATGGCTGTAATGTTAAGGAGATAAAGCCATCATAAAGCTCTTGATCTCTCCCTGTAGAATCTCCCCCCTCTGTAGGGTGATTAGGCCTTTGGACTTTTTTGTGTCTCCTTGTTTTCTCTTATACATTCATTTGTCAATATAATTCGAGTTGAATTTATAAAACATCTCCAAAGGCTTGCACTCCACTTTCTCATCCAAGATCACTGATGCAATCTTTTGTGTTGATGTCTGGTGTGTTGCAAGTGACTTCAACATGATTGAGGCACTTGAGGATTGTCAACGTGGTATACAAATCATCATGCATGGATTTGAGCTTGTCACCTGGGAGAGACTATGTTTCACATTGAGGTGCATGATGTATGGCACATGCACGGATTTATTAAGGAGAGACGTAGTCTCCATTTCTTGTGCTCCAACAAACAAATCAGAGGAATGAATCTCTCTAGGATTGATTGCATTTATGTAAGTGATGTACTGGATAATTGTGTTGGTATGAAAATGTGGTGTGCAGGTTCTTGCTTTTCTGATCATGCCCCTAGGGTTGTCTCCTTTGGGGAGAGGAATGCTAGAGGCTTCTTAGTGTTAGTGGTTAGATTAAGGTGATTGTCTTCCAAATATCTTCGTCGAAGGGCTCTTGGGCTCAATTCCTTGCACTTAGCATACAAGAGATGAGTTTGGTTTTTCATGACAAGAGCGGTTGGTGACTTTCTCTTCTCCATGAGAGTGAGCACTACTATATCACCTCCCTCTAACGATTCCGAGGGCACCATCTCGACTACAAGTGGAGTGGCTCTTAGCTTGTCAAGGCACAGTAAGAGTTGCAGGAGGTCGAGGAGAAGCGGTCTACCTTCTTCCACCGTAGGCAGACTTCTCATTGGACTCAGGTTTGTGATCATATCTCCCATGCATTTTTCATTGTAGTTTGATCATGACATACTTGTGGTGGGATCAAGAATCTCCAATGTGGATGGCTCAATGACTATAGAGCTTGGGGAATTGAGATTCATTGCCATCCAAATTTACTACACCTTTTTATTTGCAGAGAGAAAACACTATGTCTTGCAGCATGTGTAGCGCTTTGTGATTGATGAGATGTAGGCTTGGCTTCTGGAACCATTTATAAATAGTGAACTTCTTGATCCATTGCATGGCATGGCTAGGGATATTTTTCCTAGTGACGATTCTTTCTTTGTGACTAGGGGTCCTTGGCAATAGGATCATACTTGTCTTCTAGGAGGTCATGGAAGGGAGTCACCTTCCCCCATGGCTTACTGAGGGTTTGACCTTAGAACACATTAAACATATGAAACTACAAAGATAAGGATTTGGGAGAGAACACTATAATCAATAAGAAGGTCTCAAAGTTACCCCATGTACCAACATGGAAGCACCCAGATGTTTGAGGAAAATGTGTGAGACAAGGCTAACTACACATCCTAGCATAGTGGATAGGAGACCATTCATTATCATCAGGCTAGGACAAGATAGTGTGTTCAAGGACATTAGAGTGCTAATTGACTCACGTGCTACAACTAGTGCAATTAGGTGGTCTCATTGCCAAGACATGGGACTAGAAATGCATCCTATAGAGGCATACCTCATAGGGCTAGGAGGCTTGGAAACCCCTTTCATGGGTGAGGTGGATCTTCCTATCCTCATAGAAGATGTAACCTTGATAGCGAAGCTTCTAGTTTGTTATGATGATGATCTAATAGAACTATTGATACTTGGCTGAGATTGGTTATATGATCACTTTGTGGACTTGAATCTTAGAAAATGCTCTTTTTAGCTTAGGATAGGAGGCCAACAATGAGTGATATCACTTGAGTTCCCTAACCATGCCCTTTTCGAGGAAACTAGCCCTAGTCCCTAGGTGATGATGCGAAGGAGGACGAAAAGATCTCTCGATAGATCCTTCATCTAGTGATGACCGTTGGTCAAATGGGCATAGTAGTTTGATAAATGGGCACCATCAATGGAGAAATGGGTACCATAGTCTCCTCGGGTGCTCCCTCCACACTTCCTGCATGCATGCCTATATCTACTCTACAGAATGCCTCACCTCCTGATGGGTAGGTCATGAAGTGTTGGACCTCCCTTCTTTTCCAATGTAGAGTGTCAACTCCACCTCTCAACCACCCCATAGAACAGTCAACCACACCCTAGATGCCTCAACTGACAACCCTCCTAGACTACCGTGTCGAAGTAGCACATGTATACCAAAGCAACATGCAAGAAACAAATATGGGTACCAATAGGTCAGCATCACCAACCATCTCCAATGGTGCAAGACAAGAAGTCAAGAAGAAGTTGAATCAACCTCAACCCTCAAGCTCCCATAGACATTCTCCATCAATGCGAATTTGAGAAATTTGGGTATCGAAGAAGTATCTGACAACCACGACCAACCCCACTCAAATGTGGGTGCCCAAGACCTATCTTGTGGCTTGAAAACAAAGCTTTGTAATACCCATCTTTGTAAAATCACACCACTCACCAATCTCATCACCAAATCCATCCCTTGTATCTCATCCCAAGAACCATGTTCATTCACCAACCTTGAGGCAATGGGTGCCAAAATGCCACCACGACACTCCACACACCCTATTGTACAATATGAAACCTCTTATTGCTAACCTTTATCCTTTTAATATTTCATTGACACCAAAAGCTTGTAAAAATAAACCCCACTAACTTACATTCATTGGTAATGACATCTAATAAATGGCAATGTATGCATTATTTAGAGCATGTTGATAGTCTAGAGACATGCATTAGTCACTAAGAAATCATTCCACAATCACCCCACACACATGATACATAGGCTACACATCCGTTATGGAAAGGGATTGCCGTCTCACTTTATTGGGATCATAATTAATTTCCATGCTGATGTGTTATCCTTTTGTAGTAGATCTTTTACACAAACACTCAGAATCACAACGCAAGCCAAAGGAACTTGTGGTGCTAGTACCAGCATGCTAGCAATGGACTTGGAGAGCCTACTAGTAGAGGCACATCCTTCAATGACGCCTCCGGCTTTTCATGACTTCATGGAACCAATGCCTATTGATGATCCCACCATAGGTAGGATAGAGAAAGTATAGAGTAAGGCACATTGGTTCTAGCGCTTAGCAGGACCATTGGACAATGCAGAACACATTTACGATGCAACTCTGTGCTTTAGTAGTAACAATATTCAGAAGAATTAAGACCAATTTGGGCAAGGGCCAATTTTAACCAATACTTCAACACACCCTTCTCAAACCTGATTTTTATCATTGTTATTATCTAGTCACCACCTTACAACCACCCGTAAGGAAGGAGCTTTTGGGCACATTCATATTTCCATCTTTAGTTGCAGATCCACCCTCCAAAAAGTTTTATCTCTCAGCCGAACTTATCAGGGTTGCATTGAGACTCCATGGCACACATATGCCAATGGAAGGGGAAAGACCTATACCCGAACCCATGAAAAATGGAGATGTCTTCAAGTGGGCTGATATTTTAGCCATTAATCCTGAATTGTCGAAGCCATTACAAATTTGCATGCAACATTTTGTCTTCTCGACTCAAGATCATTTTACATTGCCTAAAAAACATATATTATTTGGGCTATGTCTCACAAATATGATACCCTAGACTATCGATCTAGTTAGTTGGATCCAAGAATAGCTGTATTTGGCAAACCAGAGATGGATCTGGAAGAGAGTCATTCACGGATGTTGCACAGTCACTAGAATTTTGTATATGTATTTAGCTTATGAAATTCTGATCGAGAGAGCCCTATCAGGTGAGGAATTAAAAAAGTTCAAAGGCACTAAGAAGTCTCATAAAAAACCAAATTCAAGAACAGACAAACAAATGAGAGGAACAATATCATGTCTATAAGTGTCGACTTCTCTGTCCCCTCAACCATCACCGAGCAATCACCTATCAAACCTCCGTTGATAGTACCCCCTATAGGGATCCATCTTTCACAATTGCTCAAACCACAAGGAACCTCTAGTGTGGCCATAACCTCTCAATCCACAACTGTGACCACCATTATGGTTGCAACAATCAAAGTTGGAGAAGATTCAACTATGGTGGGCATCGAAGCATTTTCTTTCCCTATACCTAACTTAGAGGTGGAAACACTTAATATGACTTTTGACTTCGAGATGCAAGATGCTTTTTCAAGTGAGTTACAGTTCTCCGAAGCTCAAATTCTCTCACAAGAACATGAATGCCCAAGCTATCCTAGCTCCCAACCAGAACATGAGGGCACTCAAACTGTATGAAGTTTAGATGAGAAAGAGAGAGAAGCTACTAAGGAAGACGATGATGCAAAGCAAAGTCAACAGTCACAAATCACAAGCAGAAGATAAAAAAGAACGCGAGGGTTAGCAAACAAAAACTCAAGGAGACACAAGCACTAAAGACGGGGACACCTCAGATGGAACTACAAATAGTGGATTTGAAACTTGTTTTGTTAATACATTCAATGAACTAGTTTAGGTAGCGGGCACCATTGAAGTGCTACATCTCCTTAAGTGAAAGCCCCTACCATAGTTTGACCCTCGATGTATCTGCTTTATGTCAAGGCGAGTTGAATACATTAATGTACCAATCAAAGCCCAATCCTCTTGCAACAATAAGTGAGAATAGTTATCGAGATGCCACCCCACGATGAAGCCATTATCATTGATTCCCCTCCACATCCATCAACATTCATAGCCACCACCACTATAGATCTCACCTCTACATCCAAATCCACCCTGGAATCTCTTGTACATTCAATCTCCCAAGTGTATCCTAGTACATCCTCCTTCGATCAACCCATCTAGAGTGTCATAGCAGAAGCCCCAATGCAATCTATTTCCACTTCTTCCAACTTACCCTACACCACCTTTCCCATGTCAATATTCCCCCCAATCTCTCTAAATCCTTTCCTCACTCCTTCCATTTCATTAATTCCCTTTTCCCAACAACCCTTCATCACACTACAAAGTCCTCTTAATTTTTCAGCAACGACACCCCCCGTCCAATTATGATACCACCATTATCTCCTATGCATCAATCAGACTTTGCACACCCTCTTGTAACATATTCATCCACATTTTTAAACCATGTACTCACAGATACACACTCACCCATGGTCACTACACTGTTCACTATTAGTTCACTAGAGCACACCTTTGGCGATATGGATATTTCACCACCCACGACACCTCTAGTCACATCTACTTCCACAACTCACCGACTCACATCCACACACTTCTCCACTATAACCATAACATCCACGCTCCCTCACCCCACCCCTATCCCCCCTGCATAACACACCAAACAATAGTCATTCTTGATCACGCCACCACTGTTTTCATCATCCATTGTAGATAGTGTGTTTCAGCAAATGTTTGCATGCATGCATGAAGTGCGAGAAGAGTTCACATACTTAGGAAATCACTATGAGGCTCTACAATAGACCACCACTAAACTCCAAGTGAAACTTAATTAATTAACAATTGAGAATGCATCACTGAACACATGCCATCAAGAACTCTGTGATGCTTATCACTCAATGGATTTGGAGTGGAAGTAGAAAACCAAAGAAGCTATCACTCATGTAGAAGAACATTTAGGAGTATAAATCATCAGAAGTGCCACTCTAACATGCAATATGGGACTCTTAAGATGTCACCTCGCAGTGGCCAAGAAGAGAATCAGTGTCTGCAAAAATAGAATAGACAAAATCTTGAAGTTTCCTTGGACAAACCTGACGAACTGATTAGTCCAAGTCCTTTCAAGGCAATCCCATCGACAACTACGCAAATGTTGCTAGCACACCATGCACACCTATTAGAAAACTATGAAAAACTGATAGAGGAATGTCAAACAATTAAAAGTGACAATGCAACTTTATGAGTCCAAGCACCTGTTCAACCGCCTACCATCCAAGAAGTCATGGTGCCCAAAATCTTGGGGGAATTGACCACATTATGGGTGCGTGTGTTAGAACTACAAGCTCAAATATTGGATGCCTCGGAGATCCCTCAACCAAAATCACCACTAGACATACCTGGAGTAGAAGAGACAAGTGTTGCTGCAAATACCAAGCCTACACATTTGGCTAGAGTTTAATGAAGCTCCATGGAAACCATTGCGAGGAAGCCTTTATCGTTTACCATTTGTAAAAGTCATTTTGACTTGAAAGGATATTTGTAACCACCACTAAACTCATGGGATTTGTTAGTTGCAAAAGTCACGAATCTACTTGAGAGAATATCTCCTAGACTAGAGGATCACTTTAGTGAGATCCAATGAAGAATTCAAATTCAAAATTCAAATTTATCATCTATAAAAGATGACAGAAAAAACTCGCATGTGTATGACTCCATTTCCGAGTTCTCCTTGACTACATTGTAAGAAGGTGAGGCTTACATTATAGCCTACACTACTCATTATCATTAAGCATTGATTATCATGCTAATGATCTTGTACAACATTGTGTTCTAATACAATAGATCAATACTTTTCATCGATGGTTGATTCAGCCAATTCGGAGAAAAGCGCATCGAAGTATCGACTGGTCAAGTTCTTAAGAGGTCCTAAAAAATTGGGGGTAATGATTTGATTGCTAAATTCATTGCTCTATGTATAATGCATCATTTTAAGTGATTCCACTTGGAATCATTAGCTCAATATACAAATTTTATATTTCCAAAAGGAATGTTTCTAATTCTTAATATATTGGAAGCACTAAGCATAACAAGTAGTAGGTGTGTGAACAAAAATAGAAAGTTTTCATTGATCCTTGAACTTGGAAGTAGTCTGTTTAACTGCTCTTTTCAAGCTTCTCAATCTGAGTATTTTAGTCTCCCATTATTTATGAGACTATAAGTGGATCCTAATCCCTCTTTGTATTGTGATAGATGTGAGAAACAATGATATATTACCTTCCCACAAGAGTCTCCACTTGTCGTGAACTTTCGATGATGATAGAAGCTCCCCCTTCCTTCAAATCCTTCTTCAAATCTTCTTGGTCTTTGCTTCAATCCTTGGCTCCCAAAAAACTTTAAGGCCTCCTATTGATGTCCTCAATGCTAAAATGATGAAATATGATACCACTGATGGATCATATCCAGTTCTAGTTGCAGTAGAATAATGATATGCCCTTCTTAGGACCAAACAGTTCACTACCACAGTCCACCAAAAATTCAATTGCTCTCTAGACCTGAGGACTAAAACTTTGAAATTTTTCACACTACAAATAGATAGTATGGGATTTCTGAAAAGATGAAGATCCCTAAATTTGGAGAATATTAGAGGTATCAAGCTCCCTTCACAAGACATACCAAAAATCATCCAAACTGGTAGCTTGCACCTATGTGTACCTTCCAACACACATACACTTGGGAATATGTAGAGATCTTACCATAGAGCTTTCAAGCTCAATATACTCAAGGATAATGAACAGTTGATACTGAGATTATATCCAAAAGAAAGCTTACAATCATAGGAACAAAATCAGCTATCTTGGAAATGAATCGGACTACTACACAAAGACATATGGGTGATCAAAGATCACTTCCTATGAGAAAATTCCAGCAAGCAAGGGGCTTGCTTAGCTAGGGGATAGCTTAGACTTGGAGTAAACACTCCTAATGAGAACCTAAATGTTCTCAAATGGTAGAGGAGGATGGCCACGACTTTGCTCCATAAGTTTTCTTATATAATGCTCAAAAAGGTAGTTGTAAATTTGAATTCAAAGCTAACCTCCAAATGATCTCAACTTTTCTCCATCAATTGAGTAAAGAGCTGAGAGAACTCGTGGTAAAGTGGTTGTATATCCTAAAAAAAAGTGTGAGTGATGTGGCACTTCAACTTAGCATGAGTTCCCACACTTGAGATTGTTAAAATTCTAACAACTCCTTTTCTTCTTCAGTTTTTGTCATGTCATGATGTTTCATCATTACCAATACAATATTGTAGTACGTAGTCATATTATAATGTACATATCTTTCATCCAAGATGGCTTTTTCTTTTTTGTAGGATAGCAAGACGTGAAAAAAGGAAATAAGAAATCTCAAACTGATGCCCTTTGTTTTTGTTTTTATATATAAATGGAAGTTCAACAATAGCCTACTATCCCAGACTTTAATTAATAAAGAAAACAACTGTAAAAGTGAATGGGCTTAGTACCCATGGGACCCCCCAAATCCCACAAAACACGGGAAGATCAAACTTTTCTTTTACTTCTGTCATGCTTTTGAATCTACTGGTCTTCACACCATCCAAGCTCTTGGTCATTATGTTTGCTATCTGATCATTTGTAGATATGTACTCCACTTCAATTTCTTTCTCGATTATCTTTTCTATCAGTTGTATCTCTATATGTTTTGTTATTTAGTTAATGATAATGCTGTTTCTTTGAACTCCAACTTACAAGCTTATCACCAATGTATATCATGTATCCATGTGTTGATCTTCTCTCATCTTGATTACCTGCCCAATTTGAGTCATTATATGCTCTCAACTTCAAATCTGAAGTAAAAGGATAATATAATCCTTCCTTTATGGTTCCTTTGATATATATGAGAACTCTTTGACCTACAAACCAATGTGGATCCTTTGGACAATGCATGAATTGTGACATAACTCACATTGCATAACTAAGATCAAGTCTTGTAACAGTTAGTGTAGCATAAATCAAACTACCCACAAGAGATTGCTGATTCCTCAAATCTTTGTATTCCACACGATCATATTTATTGAGCTTGTGATTGCCTTCAAGTGGAGTTGAAGCTTCTCTGCAATTTTCCATACCAAATGTCTTCAACAGGCTCAAAAGATACCTTTCTTGTGATACATATATGCCATGATCTATATAACTGACTTCCATTTGTTAAACGAGCGTTTAACACTGGCACCGTCTGTGGGAAGGTGTCAACAGAGTGTTGCAAAGTGATTGTGGGAAGGTGGCAACAGAGTGTTATAAAGTGATTGTGGGAAGGTGACCATAGATTGTGAATCGACAGTAAGGTGAAATAGTACGTAAGTGTTGCAAAGGTGATATATGCCGGTTACTCGGTCCGGTGAGTCGTATCCGAAGTACAGGCGAGACCGACAGCCTTGGGTAGTATCAAATTTGTTAAGGACTCCCTCAGGAGGCAGAAGCAAAGATCAGTTAAGACCAGTCGTCAAAGAAATGAAGCACATTAGCAGTGATTCCGACAGCATTCCGGTGGAACATACTACAATTCCGGTAGATTCCGATGAAATTTCGGCACAGTCTGTAGAAGATACAGTAACTTCGGAGTCTACAAGGACGCAGTGTGTAGTTGATCAAGATTCGAACCTGTCTGAGGATAGAGATTCGAAACTGTCTGGTCAAGATTCGAACCTGTCTGAGGATAGAGGTGTCTTGCCTAGAGAGGTCATTGAAGGTGAAAGAATACTCTGGGTTGGGGAAAGTTCCACTAATTCCGGTGGCAATTCGGTCCGAGTTGCAGAGAATTTACAAGTTTTCGGTGACAGTGTTATACTTCCCGGTGAATCTTCATTCCGGACACCACTGTTCGGGGTAAGCTTGCCTACGTTTGATACCACAGAAGAGGATAGGCTATTCGAATTAGAAATTCTTAAGAGGTTGAGCGCTATTTTCGAACCGGAAGGTGAGCAGTCTGATCATACAGACTCTGAAGGACCGGAAACACATCCTCAGAACTCAGGAAATAGTAACAATACCGCCACTAGCACCATGAGTGGACAGCAACAACAACAACAACAACAACAATAGCAGCAACAACAACTGCCACTTCCACTCCGGCCGGTTCCAATAGGGGTAACATACACCAAATTCGGTGGATTTCTAGGTGATGATCCTGATGCTCATGTACGCACCTTTGAAATAAGTTATGCAGTACTAAACCATCCACCTGATCCGGCATACAAGGCCATAGTATTCCAATCAACATTAGTTAATGAAGCAGCGAGGTGGCTTACAAAATATGATATCAACCATTTCGGCACCTATGAAGCGATAAGGGATGCGTTTTTGCAGA
Source organism: Ceratopteris richardii (assembly GCA_020310875.1). Lineage (NCBI taxonomy): Eukaryota > Viridiplantae > Streptophyta > Polypodiopsida > Polypodiales > Pteridaceae > Ceratopteris > Ceratopteris richardii. Next base: position 109,556,240 of record CM035411.1, read on the forward strand.
GGTTCCAGCTGAAGAAGAACCCTGCCAAAATTTTTTATTACTTGCAGAACAATAGACAGAAGCTGAACCAGACTGTGTAGGAATATGCCACCCTGTTTAGAACTCATTTGAGACAACTACCTCCGGCACATGTTAATTTACCGGATGATGTCATCACTCAGTGGTTTATTAATGGTTTGACTCCGCAACTCCGATAGATTATGATCATCCGTTGTGTGGGAGCTCTGACACTAGATGCAGTTATTGCAATGGCTTTGCAGCTCGAGCATAAGGTTGGAGGCTTTACCGAAGACCTGGAGTGGTTGAAAGCTAGTAAAACTGTTGTAGAGGATCCGGCTAGACAGATGTACTGCACCAAGTGCAAGAATCTAGGGCGTACCAGTGCCACATGTGCCCTTAATCAAATGTATTGCGCTATCTGCAATACAATCGGACATTCCACCGAAAACTATGCTTATAACGCCAAAGTGTAGGGACCAGCAACTGTAAATGCCATTATACAAGAACCAGGGCAGCCGGCCACCCATTATGTACCACCTCAGATGAGAAATAATCAGTAGTAAGGATACAGAAATTATCGAGGACAACAGAATACAAATTACAATACAAATCGTTGGCAGACAGGAACATCACAGGAAGGTAATTCTTTGCCACCCCCTCGCTGTCATTTTTGCGGTGAGTTAGGCCACATACGAAGATTCTGTAAAGATGCAGCCGAATATGATCAGAGGAAGAAAGAGTGTCAGAACCCAATGACCAATATGGTCTATATTTCACTAGTGGAAACTCAAGCAGCAGTGATTCAAACAAGATCTGGTAAGCAGTTACAACCAACAACAGAAGTGTTTGAACCTGGCATCCATGAACAACAGAGAATGTATAACAAGGCTAGCCAATGGACCACCAAAGAGCCTACAGTGTTTCCAGATCCAATTCTGGTGACCCAAGTTCCGTTGCCAAAGGAAGGATCGTAGGACCAAGATTCTACCCAAGTAACAGGCACATCATCTTCAGAATCAGTGAAAAGTACAATTCAAGCAGATGAGGCATGGGAAATTTTATCTAAGGTATCCATTACTCTCCCCCTTGGATAGTTACTTGCACTAGTGCCGGGAGTTTGGCAGCAATTCGAGCAATAGCTCAGTCTTGGATCTTCCTGCATTCCAACGACGACAACGGTACAACCGGAAGCTGATTCTATGGTGGATCATTCGGTCCCCTTAATTACGGTATGGTACAAAAATCACAAGATTACTCAAGTACTAATTGATGGTGGGTCTGGTGTAAACATTGCCACTACAGCGCTTTGTAAGAAGTTGGGATGGATGCAAATCGAGCCTGTTCAATTTTTTGTTAGAATGGAAGATCAATCCCAAGTTCATCCGGTGGGACTCGTACGGAATGTTCCGATAACTTTGCAGGGTACAACGTTTAAGATGACTTTTGTAGTCTTAGAACTACCGAAGTCTAGTCTTGACTATAATCTTCTTTTCGGTTGACCTTGGTTAAAATAGGCTAAAGTCATACAAGATTGGTCCGCACAGGAATTGACTTTTAAGGATAATCACCGAAAATATGTTGTTAAAGTGGATGCCATTTAGCCTTGCGAACTTCATGCCAGGCCATATGTAGCACAGCCGGTCCACATGTTGGATGGCTTATCTCACGATGAAGAAGAAGCATTTCTGAAGAACAATGAAGATCTGATTTCCTTAGGTACTGTAGATCTGCAATCTGTTGTAGACAACTGGAGTCCGGCAGCCTGTACGGTGGTGCATGTGACTGAAGAAGTGGAGACAGAAGATACTGTTGCTATGGATGAAGCCGCTCCACAACAACTTTTACAGTCAGCTGACGATCCAGGCAAACCCTCATCAATTCTATGTTCCCGAAGATCAGTTAATCACCTATAATTTGGGAGATGAATCCGCGACCTGTCAAGATAAAGGAAGGATTGTCTGAGGTGTTTCAAGCAGATTTGATCCAGCTTCTTCATGAGTTCTCTGATGTTTTTGCATGGGATTATCGTGATATGAAAGGTGTGGATCCTCGCATCTATCAGCATCGGGTCGTGCTTAAACCAGAAGCAAAACCAATTAAATAACCTAACTACCGTATGAACCCTAACTATGTAGCACAGGTCAAAGCAGAACTTGATCGCCTATTAAAGGTAGGATTCATTGTACCCATTGAGCACGCTGAATGGATCTCCCCGATCGTGATCGTACCAAAGAAAAACAAGCAGCCCCGAATATGTGTCGATTACGAGAAATTGAATGCAGCCACCGTACCTGATCCATTTCCTCTTCCATTTCTTGATACAATGCTGATAGAGTGGCTGGGCATGAGATGTATTCATTTCTTGATGGTTATAGTGGTTATAACCAGGTTCGAATGGCTGAGCAAGATATACCAAAAACAGCGTTTATTACGAATTGGGGTGTTTTTGCTTGTACAGTCATGTGGTTTGGATTAAGAAATGCTCCTAGTACCTTTCAGCATTGTATGCAAGAAATCTTTTCACCCTACCTTACTTCTTTTATGCAAGTATATCTGGATGACTTCTCTTTATTCAGTAAGATGGTAGCACACCTGTATCATTTACGGTGTTGCTTTGAGAAATATCGTGAATACCGACTCTGCCTGAACCCCACCAAATCTGTCTTTGCGGTTTCCTGTGGTAAGCTCCTTGGCCATATTGTATCTGCACAGGGCATACAAGTTGATCCAGATAAAGTTGCAGCTGTGTTAGAAGCACCTGTGCCTACTACACTGAAAGAAGTGATGCGCTTCATGGTTCAAGTCAAGTGGCATGGTCGACATTTACGGTGGCTTGCCCATTTGGCAATACCCCTAAATCGTCTAGTAACTAGTACTCCTCGGCAGTTTGATTGGACTCTAGAATGTCAAACTGCATTTGATCGTCTAAAAGGATTATTAACGCAGGTTCCAATTCTACAACCTCTTGATTGGGAACGACCATTTCATGTTTTTGTAGACGCATCAGATATAGCCATTGGAAGTGTTTTAATGCAACAAATTGATAAGTGGTTTAGGCATGTCTATTATGCAAGTCGACGGCTTGCTCCTGTTGAAAAGAATTATTTAGTGACTGAAAGAGAATGTCTTGGTTTGGTGTATTCTGTAAAGAAATTCCGGCATTATTTGCTAGGCTGAAAATTCATCTTTCATGTAGATCATGTTGCGCTGGTGTATGTGGTTAGGCAACAACATTTAGGTGGTCGTTTGGCGCATTGGGTTTTATTGTTACAAGAGTTTGAGTATGAAGTGATTCATCGATCAGGCACTGCACATGCATTAGCAGATTTTCTCTCTTGTTTGGATTCCGGTGAAGCTCCGGTCGGTGTTGATGACACCACACCAGCAATTTATGTTATTGAAACAACTAATGATGAATCTGCAGAACCTCCTGTAACACCTACCTACTATGATCAGTTATTAACCTTTCTTACTGATGGATGTCTTCCTCCTCAAACTTCCCCTGGAATGCACCAGAAAATTGCAGTTTACAATCGCAGATTCCGGTTGATTGCCGGATAGTTGTATTATATGGATCACACTCGGATCTTGCTTCGTTCTATTCCTCCACATGAAGTAAACTCGGCTATCGCTCTGGCACATTCAATACCCTCTGGTGGACATTTTGCAACAGATTTAACGCATCGAAAAATTCTGCAAAGTGGGCTCTAGTGGCCTACTATGTACAAAGATGTATCTCAGTTTGTGCAGTAGTGTGACAATTGTCAGCAATCTGGACAGCCTTTACAATGCGATTTCTTTCCTCTGCAGCCTGTCTTACCTTTGGAACCTTTTCAGAAAAGGGGTCTTGACTTTATTGGACCAATCACACCTCCAGCAATCCTTAGCAACAATCGCTATATTCTGACATGTACAGATTATGCTACCAGATGGGCAGAAGCTTGGGCTTTACGGTTCGCTACAACTATTTCGGTAGCAAAATGTTTGATGAAGGACGTATTTCCACGATATGGATTACCTTTGGAACTTGTAACAGATCAAGGAACGCACTTTGCTAACAGTTTAATTCGAGTGTTAACTCATACTTTTCAAATTTTGCATAAATTTAGTTCACCGCATTATCCTCGTGCTAATGGCTTAGCTGAAAGTACCAACAAGACCTTGCTGAGTATGCTTCAAAAATTGATTGTGGAATCACCAGAAAGATGGGATCAATTACTACCTGCAGTATTATGGGCATACCGAACTACCTACAAAGTAGCAACCGGACTGACTCCTTTCAAGCTTGCATATGGGCTGGAAGCAATTGCTCCACTGGAAGTTGTAGTGCCCAGTTTACGCGTGGCCATCACTCAGAAGTTGATACCCGAGGAGTCTTTGCCATTTCGGTTGGACACACTTAGAGAACTGGATGAGGATCGCTGGGAAAGTTTTTTGACCCTTCAAGAAGTGCAGTTGCGGCAAGCTCGTACTCATGATAGATATCTAAAAACTCCAGTTTTTACGGTGGGATAGCTTGTGTTATTTTATAATGCTAAATCAAATCGTGCGGCTGGAAAATTCAAATTATGGTGGTTTGGTCCTTACCGGATTAGTGAAAAAGTGGGCCCAGCTACTTTTCGGTTGACTACTTTGACCAGAATTCCTCTTCCAAAAGTGATAAATGGTTCAAAGTTGCAGCCGTATCATCAAGCACCTGATTCGCACTGAAGTGTTCTGCGGTTGCCCACGTATTTTTTTCTTTTTCTTTTCTTTTCTTTTCCTTTTTTTAGTTTTGCGTGTTAGTTGAATAAAAAACCATAAACTCCTCGTTTTGCTACATAACCATGAATAATCACCACCTTTTGTGATTGATTCTGCTCATGCATGCACACCGTAGTTATGAAGGTTATCATCTCAACATCGCGTGATGATTAGCAATTTTGATCGCCTCCCGTTACCAAGTATCTACTTAATCTTTTGCTTTCCGCTGTTAATCACTATTGTGTCTGTGTGTTCTATGTGCTTTGTGTTTTCTGTCATCACTTTGTATTCGTGCTTCTTTGCGTGCGCATCATGGAAGCCCTGGCAAATTTTGCTACCTTCTGTGATGGAATTCCTCAGGACGTAAGTGAATTCTTGCGTGTCCGAGGTTTGTCCAACTTCGCTGAATTGCCTTGGCATTCAGTGGAGTGCCATCCGTATTATGCTCAGATAATCGCTGCTATTGCCGCCACACATGCTAGGGAGCAGAGTTGGCCTATTACGTGTTTCCCCTCTCGTGTCATGATCACCCTGCAGTCATTTGTTGCTGCTTACCGACTCTCCCCGGAAGGGCGAGAGAATGGTCCTACTCTTCTAATCGCTACGATGACCCAATTGTTTCCCAGGCACTCTTCAAATGAATATGCCATACTTTGTCGCCCTGAACCTGAACGAACAGCTTTGCAATTTCTAGTAGCCATACTGAACTTACAGAAATGCACTTATGGGATTTCTTGCCCATTCTACTCAGTGATTGATATGGCTCCTAGAGAGCCTATCAATTTTGCTTCTTACTATTTCCGACGCATTCACCGTGAATGCGTTACGGTCATAAAACACGTTAACAAAGGTGATCTCCCACGTTCACGTTTACCGCACATCCTTACTTTTTTGTTTCCGGCCCTCCAAGTAGCGCAACCGCCTCCATGAGCTCCAATTTTATATCATGAGGAATCTGCTCAAATACTTGAAGACGACGAAGAAGATGATGAAGAAATCTTCCAGCTCCTCCGTCGAAAACGAATCCAGATTAGTTCTTCTGAAAGTCAAGTGCAAGGGTCTGCCACTGGACATAACGCAGACAAAAATGAAGAAGAGATTTTCCATGACACAGCCACCTCGATTCATCATGATTCATCCGCTCAGTCATCTCCAAACCAGCAACAAGCTCAGAGTGTCACTGCTGATTCTGAAGACAGATCTTCTAAGGAAGAATCTCAGCAGCAATCCAAACAAGATGTGCAAGAAGATGCACAGGTTATTGTTGTAGAAATTTTCCAGGAATTGATTACGACAGTAGAGTCTGCAATTGCCCAACCTGAAGTAACTACGCAGCAACTTACCGAAGCAGCTAACAATCCGCAACCCACTCCTCCACCCGAACCTCCACTTAAACCCATTGTTCCCATTCCACCGATTGTACCTGAAACACTGGATTCATCATCCTCTTCACCTAATTTTTCTCCACCCAATTCCCATCAACTCCTGATAGCTTCTTCATCTCAACCACGTCCTCCTCTTCCCGTTCCTTCGATTCCTATGATTACTGAGCTAGCATCCATGGGTCATATGTTGATCCACCTGTCGCAACAACTACCACAGCAGATGAAGGAGATTACTGATAATCTCAGACATGAACTACAACATAAAGTTGATGTTTTAGAAGCAGATATCATTCCGTTGCAGGAAGAGGTAGATGGAGTGAAGGCAAAGAATCATAATCTGCACTTCCATATTAAACAACTTCAAGCACCCCTTGCTGAACAGAAAACAGTGATCAGTCAAAGAGATGTTGCATTGGCTGAAGTAACAGCCAAAGATGATTTATTATGTGCTGCTGATGCAGAAATTCTTCAGTTACAGCAGTTAGTTAAGGATAAAGAGGATGCCCGCATAGCACTAGGAAACTTGTTAAAAGAAACTAGAGAACAATTGGATGAAGCCGTGCAGAAAGGACAGGAAATGATAAATTTACTAAAGCAAACCAATATAGAGCTCCAGTTTGCAAATGCAAACCTGTGTGAATCAAATGCTGATCTTAAAAAACCAGATGACATTGGTCGCTCAGCTTCAGAAAGAGATTCCAGCAATTCGAAGAGAGCGCGATGCTTATTACCGGACCATCCAATTTCAAAATCAAGAATTGGAGAGAAGAGAGAACCAATTGGGTGCTCAAGCAGAAAAATTATCTAGAGTTGATAAACAAATTCAAGACATGAAAGTGAACTGGGATGCAGCTCTGGCAAATGACTTTTATCTGCAGGAAGCCTTTCTGCAAACACAGGCAGAAATTTTGATGAGCCAGGTAATTGCAACAAGTTCAGTAAGAACTGATGCTCAACTCGTAGAACCAGAGATTCTAAAAAAAATATTAGACTCGCTAAAGCAAAAAATTGCCAAAACGTTTAAATTAGCTAGAACAATGTATCTTCAAGGTATAGTTGATGAGCCATAAAATTTTGTATACCTGCGGGTTCAAGTCCACCGTGCGTGCCAATGTAAGCTGCCGGATTGGAAATTGTAAATCTTTCCATTTTCGTATTCCGCACGAACCGAAAGGTTGCTGAGATGTAACCATTTATAATCTAATGAAAGGATGCTTCGGCGACGACCAAAAGAATCGCCAGACTGTCTGTTTGGGCGATACGTTCTGTGGAGTTTTCGTTGTGTTATGTTGGAGAATTCTGAGTAGTACTGTGTTATTTGCTTGTTGTTTGATTATCTTCAGTGGTCTTTAACGCTATTCCAGTAAGTAAGTCTTGTGAGTCTGTATTACGGTAATGAATAGCTTTTGCGCTGTGTGATGAGAACGTATCAATCAGAGCATAATCGGTAAGATTGTGGAAGAACTAGTAATAGTTTGAGTACAGATAGTAATACAGTGAGAGAACGAATCAGAGTTTGGAGATTAATTCGTATTAACAGAGATTTAAACATTAAGGTACTGTGGTGTGAGTGATTAATTGGGAAAATTCAGTATAGGGCCTATGTTTATTCATACCCCTTCCACTCCCAAGAACCCGAAAAGAGCTTAAACATGCCTGTGACGGCAAACGCGCGTTTAACACATTCCAAGAAAATATGATAACTTTGGTCACTAATCTTGAATTCTTTCTCAAGTAATCCCTTTACCTCCTTCATTCCTTCATCTGAAGTACCTGTGTTTATAATGTCATCTACATGAATACAAACGTAGATTGTACATCTATTCTTTTGATGAGTAGACTTGGATCTGCTTTTAAACTTTGATATCCAAGATCATTGAGATACTTCACGAATCTATAGTTCCATGCTCTTGGAGCTTTCTTCAATCCATAGAGTGCTCTTCTCAATCTGCAAAAAAAATTTGGATACCTAGAATCTATAAACCCTTGAGGTTGTTCCATGTATACCTCATCTGATATGTATCCATTCAAGAATGTGTTGTTTATATATAGTTGACTCAGAGTCCATCCTTTTGAAGTTGCTATAGGAATGATTGTCCTTATAGTTGACATTTTAGCTACAGGATTAAATGTCTCATCATAATCTATGCCTTAAGTTTGGGTATAGCCTTTCACCACCAGTCTAGCTTTGTATTTGTCTATACTTCCACCTGCAAGCTTCTTCACTTTATAAACCCATTTTTTTCCAGTTACCTTCTTACCATTTGGTTTAGGAACAAGTTCCTAAGTCTTGTTCTCCTCTAGTGCATTGAATTCTTTTTTCATTGCTTCTTCCCATTGCTTCTTACCTTTTGCTTCATCATAGTTCTGAGGTTCTTCATCATCTTTGATGATATATGCATAATTATTCTGAGTTATGTAAGAAGTATCATAAGAATACCTTTCCGGTTTCCTTCTTGTTCTACTTGGTTCACATTCTTCATATGTGTTTGGATACACCACTTCATCAAATATAGGAGCTTTTTCGTTTATTCTTGTTAATCTGCTTCTGGATGTACTTGCTTACATATATTGTTCATCTCCATTCACCTGTGCACTTGATCTTCATTTCTCACATCTTCTTACCTCTTCTTCGAATTCTCTTATTCTTCCTCTTCCAGTGCTTCTACCTCTTGCATAATAAACTTGAGAACTTGATTCCTCTTCATCCTTTACTTTACCTTTATCTCCTTTCTTCTTGTTCTTCATGTACATTGCAGAACTTTGTCCTTTATCTCCATCTCCCTTCAAGTCTTGCTCAAATGTGAGCATCAAACCAAGGAATTGATTCAAATTTGGAACATAATGATTCAAAAAAACTTCTGTTGAGAAGAAAAAAGTTTTCCACCTTTCATCTCCTCTTGAACCTTCAAGCAATTGAGCAATCAATCTGTGATCTTCAATATCTTCGTCTATGCATCCAAGACTATCTGCTAGATCCTTCATCTTAGTGACATAATGACTACTGATTTGATGTGACTTCTTCTTGAATGTAGTAAAATCTGACCATAGACTTGCTTTCCTTACTTTGGTAGTACTCTATAAATGATATTCCAATGCATTCCATATATCTTAAGCTGATTCCAATCCTCTAATGTGTGGTAGCAAATGATCTGAAATTGTATTATAGATATAGGCCTTTGCACTTGTATCCTTCTTCTGCCAATGCTTTAAAGCATCCAGTTCCTCTTTCTTTGGTTGGCTTTCATCTTCAAATACTGGCTTCTCTTCTTCACTTTTTACCTACACCATAAGATCCTTATGCATAAGTAAGGCTTCCATTCTCATTACCCATGCATGATAATTATCTCTGTCCAGTTTGTCAATGGAGATATGATCTACCATAATTCTTTGCTTTTGCTTCAACCAGTGAGTTTAAAGTATAAGGGATAATACCTTTTGGAGTTCTTTGTGTAAAAATATACTTTTGAAGTAATGTTATGATGCCTTGTGTCTTTGAATTCTTCAGCTTTATAACTTTAAAGAAAACTTTCCAAAACTTCTCATACCTTTCATGCCTTCTGCTCTCTAGAATCTTTCTGCTCTGATACCACTTGTTTATGTATGAAACATCACAAGAAATGACTTAATGTGACACTAGACAACCTCTATGGTCACCATTAACTCAATGCCTCTCCAAACTTTGAAAAATGATTGCCTAAACTGAGAACATTGCTTCTTAAGCATTTTCTAGTCACTAAAATGACATACCTTCAATGTTTTGATTATTTTCTTTTAGCACAATTATTATTTTTCCAAGATCTTCTGGTAGACATAAGTAGAAGACAAGAGCTTTCCAACAAGCTATTACTTGCTAAAAACTTTGCACTACACACCAAGTTATGGCCTTCATAAGTTGATTATGTCTAACTGCCAAAATAGGAAATCTTGCTTGTTCTACTAAAAATACCTATCTAAAAATAAAAGTTTTCAACTTAGCATCAACTTGCAGCACGAATTTGATGCTAGCCATCGAATTGGTGTGTTTTTGGCCACTTTTCAGCACGTGAAATATCCCCTTGAACACATGTATGAAGAAAACCACTTTTATGTTGGAATTTGATGTTAAGCATTGACTTTATGTTGAAATTCGATGCTCGGCATTGAGCTGCTTTAGAAACCTCATGTTTTCAAGGAGATTCTACTATAGATAGAACTCAAAGAATGAAATAAGAGCTTATTAGCACAAACTCGATGCTAGGCATTGAGTTGCTTGGGAAACTTGAAGTTTTGAAGTCATTACCACAATAAGCAAAGAATGAAGATGGAGGAGAGAGTCTCATACATGTAACTTCTATTAATTCTTCTGATAGCTATGGAGACTAAAAATTTTATAGGTTCTCTCTCACTTAGAGAAGCCCAATTGTTTGTCAATCATACAAAATAAATTATAGATCTCAACTTCTCATTCTCATATTCTCTCTCTCTCTCTCTCGCGTCTATTGATACAAACTAACTTATGTAGATTTTCTCAATCTCATGACTTTTGAAAATTCCATAACTAAAATTAAGTCTAACTTTACAAATATAGTACATGTGTGAAATTGTTCCTTCACATAAGCATGTGCTTTTCTTGTTAGACTTTGACCTTCAAATTTATGTCCAATTTGTGATTGATTGTTCAACAGTGTCCCCACTTGTTGATAATATTTTGGGTGATGTAGCTTCTATCAAGTCTGGCTTTCCTCACACCAGGGTGAAAAATGGCCCAAAAAGGGCCGTGTAAGGATTTCAATTAGTTGTGCTTAATTTGGATTAAAGTTATCAAAACGTTGAAAAAATTCCTTGTAAGCTCATTTAAAACGTATCTTATGCAAATTTTGACAAGAGAGAAACTCCTGTGATAATCATGAAAAGTTTGTGTGATATCTTATGCCTCGAGGTTTGTGCTCATCGGGCGTTCATTAAAATTCAAATTTTCCTCTTGTTCACGGACCTATATAATGTGTGCTTATGACATTTCCCACTTTTTTACTCTACTTTCCATAGTAGGCTTGTTTCTCTCTTTCACGTCATTTTAGACACTTTGCATCACTCTTCATAGCAGACCATGGAGAACCTCAACCCAAACACTCTCACTCAGCTTTCAACCAGGCAAAATCATTGTGATAAGTTCCATATCAACATTGCAGTTATTCATGAGTATGCAACGACAAGAAAGGTATTCCGAAGGGCTCTTCAACCTTTTGAAGTGGATGGATTGTGGAAAGAAGGCAAAAAACATATCGACATATGGGCAGATGGATCTGTTTATCCAATTGATCCACAAACTAGAAGGTATCCCCCTTTTCATAATCTTCATGATCTAATTAGATTTGTAGGAGATGATGAGGTTGGTTTACGAGGCTATTGTTCAAGGCGCTAGGGGATTTCAAGGAATTATGTACAATACATAAACTATTTACAAAACACACTACATCAGAGGAATTTACATAAGAAGGAGTTAGAATACAAATTATCCACTTTATATTCTCAGTTAGAATCTTTCAAAAAAATGAAAGAAACTCCCATAGTTTTGAGAATGCGGTCAAAACAAGTAACACCTTTTCTAGATTTGACTAAAAAATCTAGCCAAAAGAAGAAAAGAATGAAAATTGTAAGAGATCATGTGACAAATGTGTTAGGTTTAAATATGACATTTCTGTAATAAAATTATGAGTCAAAATGATGTTTTAAGACTATTGAAACTGAAAGAAAATACATGCTTGAAATGCTTTGTTTTCCAAAAACTCATGATGGACATCAATTTGTTGTTAGAACCATCTCAAGTTCAAGAGATTTGTGATGGTGTTGGAGTGAGTAGGAAAGGTTATAGAGCAATTTCAAAAGTTTGGTGTGAATTTTTAAAATTTAACAAAGTTAAAAGCTTTGAATTGCCTAGATCCCATCATGTAGGAAAGTTTTGGCTCTGTTTGAATAAAAAGGATCACATCAATATTTGGTGAATATAAACATATTCATGGTAACATGCCTTAGGAAGTAGGACAACAAAAGTTACATTTCACTTACAATGCATTTAACAATATATGGATAGATATAATAAGACTTCAAATATACATGGTATACTTCTATAATTTAAAAGAACATGAATGTTCTAGTCTATTGAAATTCTTAATCAAACTTGATGAAGTTGAACTTAAAAAACATCAAAAGATGGAGAGAATAAGCATTGCACTAATGAATAGAGCTTTGGGCCATAGCCTTGGGAAATTGGATACTCCATCTCTCAAAATACAATAAAAAATGGAGTTATGGTGGGTTGGCTATCTCAAGTTCCATCTGAGAGCCATAAAACACTTAAATGGTTATTCTCAAAGACAAACATTCCAAATGTTGTTCAGAGGCATCATGCACGAGAATTGTTGAATGTCAAAGACTACGAAGACTGTAAGGTTGAGTGGCATTTGAGTGGAGACCTAAAGACGCTCAAATGCATGTTTGGTATAAGTGGGGGAGCAAATTCTAAGTACCCTTGCTTGTACTGCATGCAAAGTCCAGGCACAAGAGGATGGATTGCTAGAGTTGACGATGAGGAGGCTCCTTCCAGACAAAATGTTATTCTTCATAACTACTCATCTTCTGCCATGATTTGGGATCCCATACTTCCAATAGCATTCACAAATGTACACATATGTACACTACATGCAGAGTTAAGGATCATTGGCAAGTTGGTTTGTCTCCACTTGGATTATGCATGTTCTATCAAGCCTACAACTCTTGCAGATGAGTGCATAAAAAAAATGTGAATGTCTACTTTAAGAAATGGGATTTCATGGTGGTGATGTTCATGTAAGAAAAGATCCAAAGCTTTCACAAAATACAAGTAATGTACTACCGTGCAAAGTAAGGAGATTCTTCAGCAACCATGATGACAAACAACTAAATGCCATGTGAAATTGCTGGAAACAATTTTGTGAGTTCACGACTAATGTAAAAAGCAAACCAAAAATAGCAAAAAAGAGAATGGAGGTGTGGGTCAAACTAGATAAGTTTTTAAAGATCATGAGGCAGCACATAACATCAAATAGCTATGGGACAGATTTCAAAACGACAACCATAGAGCTTATAGAAACCATCATAGAGGCATGGAGTGCCAAAGAAATGACATACTACTTGGTGATTTCAAAGATAATTTACTCAATTTATTTTTCTTTAATTGAAATAAAAATCTGATGAAACTCCTCTATTCTTCCGGCATATTCTTCTTGTGCATGGTGCATTCTTTGAAGAAAAGGACACACTTGCCATATGGAACACCCAAGACATGAAAAAATCTCATTATCAAGCAAGGACAAACTTCTTTAGGCACACAAGGAAAGGAGGAGTAACAAAAAGTAATGCCTTCAAAGAGCTTTTTGATTGGTTCTTGAGAAGACAATTACAAAAGACCTCATGCCAAATATTGTCAACAAAAGATTAGGACTATGTCCATACAAAAACATCAAAAAATGGAAAAGATTACATTCCAAAGGAAGCCAAATATTATCATCAAAAGATTAGGATTATGTCGAGACAAAAACATCACAAAATGGAAAAGATTACATTACAAAGGAAGCCATAATATTTGCAATGTCTTTTATTTCTTTGAGAAATAAACATGTCTATGTATGTTCATTTCATGATGTAATAAGATTTGAAATGAAATGTCTATGCAATGTCTTTTTTGAATCTTGTGAATGAGCTTGAAACTGGCAAATCTTCCATCAAAGAGCTTTTGGATTGATTCTTGAGAAGAAAATTACAAAAGAGCTCATGCAAAAGAGAAAAACAGATCATGGATCAATAAGGATTAATATAAGGAAATGGATCAATTACACAAAAAAAGGTTGCATGCTTCATATTTGCAATATCTTGTATATCTTTGGGCAATAAATATGTGTATCTATGTACATTTCGTGAGCAAAGCTTTGAAAAGAAATATATTTAATCCTCCTTAATTCTTTTAAATGAGCTTGTCTCTAGAAAATCTCCGCTGTATCTGAGGTACTCTTTTCTCCTGTAGCCAGCAATACTTTAACATCTGAGACCCCTACAACCATTGCATAGGTTGAGGAACAAAGGAAGTAGCCTGCCCTTGAAGCATTGAATCCTGGGGCATATCCAAGAATTCTAAATGCAGCTCTTCTTTCAATTAGCAAAACTCTGTATGCATTAAAGGGTATTGAAGTAAAACCCATGTATCTTGAAAGAGTCCTCAAGGAGAATAGTGCAAAATCTGGCTCTTCATTATAGTGCTTATGAATCACACAAAATAGTTTTGGGTTCAATTTTGGAAGATAGTGGATCAATGAATGAATATCTACCTTTGTTCCCTTCCCCATGCCAAGATAGTTGTCTTCATCCAATATTGATAATTGTGGAAAAAATAAAAACCCTAGGTTAGAAGAAGCCCAACGAAACTTTTAAAGTCATAGAAATAACATGAAACGCAAGCAGAAGAAAAACATGAGACATGACCAATTCAAGCGATTAGGGTCATCAGAGAATATCGGATGGGCCAGATCGCTTGCATTCGTCGTGTTCAATTATTTGCTATAAACTTTATACAAACATATAACTAATGATGAAAGTAGTATTTTTACACTCAATTAGATGTTGATTATCAATGTTGCATGCAACCCATAGAGACGACCGATTCAAGCTATTAGGTTCATAAGAGGATATCGGATAGGCCAAATAGCTTACATCGGTCCTGTTCCATTATTCACCCTAAACATTATACAAACATATAATTAATATTGAAAATAGTATTTTTACACACAGCTACATGTTTATTATCAATCTTGCATCCAATTCATAACACAACCAATCCAAGCGATCAGACTCATCAGATATTCTTCGATGACCCTATTCGCTTGAATCGGTCGCCTCTTACACAACTTTGTTTTACATACGTTTACCTCATCTTCCTCTTCAATGAGCTCGTTTGAATCAATAGATCTGGTTCCTTTGTCCTCAACCCAAGATCCTTCTGATGCTGATCAAAGTCTACTTTAGCAAGTGTTGGCTTCTCTGAAATTTCTCTTTCAAATCAGCTTGAAAGAGCTTCAGATGAATCTTGGAGTTCTTCATTCGAAAATGCTAAATCTAGACGTAGAAATTCTTCTTTTCTTTCTCCCTTCTCATTGATAAATCTCTTGCATCCATTTTGAATTCAAGTTTACCTTGCAAT
This sequence comes from Ceratopteris richardii, assembly GCA_020310875.1. NCBI lineage: Eukaryota > Viridiplantae > Streptophyta > Polypodiopsida > Polypodiales > Pteridaceae > Ceratopteris > Ceratopteris richardii. The sequence continues at coordinate 109,571,579 of CM035411.1, forward strand.
GCTGTTAAGCTTCTCAAAATGCATATTGATCAAAATTTTCTTGGAATTCCTAAATTGAATGAAGAAAAAATATTTGGGTACATTCAAATACATGTGCGCTTACAAAAAGACAGCACCTCATGTGGCCGGAGAGTGATTGCAAATGCATTAAGGTTCTTGGAAAGAAGGTTTTACTTTCTTGAGTTAAACTTGTCAAACGACCTAGATGCATGGGTCATCTTGATCAGGTACAAAGCAATAAATGCCATTATGAAACATGCAATATGCCCTTATGATCTAGACTCACCTCCACCACCACCATCACCAGATAAAAACAAGTCTGAAGAAAAGAAGAAAGGATTTCCTATTTAGTCCCCATTGAAGATGGGCCAAAGAAGAAGAGTAGAGGTTAGGGCTCCAAAAAGGGCCACAAGCAGCACAAAGGTTAGGGCTCCAAAAAGGAAAGAAAAGAATGGTGAAACATTATATTTTTTGAATATAACATTGTAATCTTATGTGTAACCAACATATGTTGGAACATTTATTTATGTACAATTTGTATGTAATTATGCCACTCTTCATTTGGAAGATGATCATTGTAACTATATTTATATGCCTTGAGTAATATAATGTTGAATTGATCCTCTTGAGAACTAAGCAAAAGTGACTTAACTGCATGGTTCAAGCATCATCAAAATGTCTATTTTGTGTTTTTCCTTTATTCTTGTGGAAAAGTTTGAATGTGAGGAGGATAGAGAAGGCTAAATGACATGACTGATACAAGCGATATGGGCAATCACAGAATTTCGGATGGCCCGTATCGCGTGTATCAGTCATGTCATTATCGATTTTGTCATACGATCCTTTCAAGGCAACTATGCATAAGATGAGTTCACATAGAAATTTGTATTGATCAGTCAAAGCTTAATGCAAAGTTCATGTTTTGAAGCATGTTTCGGTAGTTTGTAATACACGATTGATTCAAGCAATAAGGACAATCTGAGAATCTCGGATTGCCCTAGTCGCTTGAATCAATTGTCTTCTCTAATCTTGTCTACACTGTAATATGAATAAACTTCATGCTCTAGATATTTTGAATATCAGTTGACTTGGAATTTGCACCAGGTTCTCCAGCCTCTTTAACATTCCTAGTTATGTACATAGATAGATAGAGAGATAGAGAGAGATAGACAAATAGATAGATAGATAGATAGATAGATAGATAGATAGATAAACAAATAGATAGATAGGTAGGTGGATAGATAGATAGATAAATAGATAGTTCTCATGCATACCTAATGTGCACCTTGGATAGACTCAAATACTTAAATTTATGGAAAAGTAAAAGTAGAATTTACTTGGAAGTTCTTGTATAATAATTGCACCTTTGAAACCTTATCAAAATGTTGAAATTAAACCAAAAAATGCCAATATGAATATAGTGCATAGAAAGCAATAATTGAAGTGATGTAATGATTCACATTCTTAGTTACCATCCTGCAAAAAAAAATCAATGAAAGTATGGAAAAAGGTTCTAAAAAGGGAGATATATTAGGTAAGAATTTACTGATATGGAAGTTCATGTATAATCATTTCACAATAGAAGAAACCTCATCAGAATCTTGAAATTAAACAAAAAAATGCCAATATGAATAGAGTCCATAAAAAGACATAATTGAAGTGATGTAATAGTCACATTCTTAGTCACCATCCTGCGAAGAAAAATCAATGCAGGTATGAAAAAAGCCTTCTTAAAGAAGGAGATATATTATGGAAGAATGTCTTGGTTTCTATTCAATCAACTTTTCTTAGACTTGTTACAATCTTACGGGTTTGAACTTGATCACCCTGGGTGGTAGGCAAGTTATGCAAGATAATGTTTTCTCTTACCTAATGTTAACTATTGCATCATCAATTGAGAATCTGAACTGTGATGATACCTCATCAAGGTATTCTAGCAGCTCCCTTACATTTCTGACTCTCTAATTTGCAGTGATAATTATTTTCTTAGATTGAAAATGTGGATGAATCAGTACTTATAACTCAAATTCTGGACAGCTCTCCTCTGAGTCCAAGGCTATCTAGAATCCAAGCTTTCTTTTCCACCTTCTATAGTCATATCCTAAAAACCAGAGATTCTCGAGATATTTGATATGAGATTGAAAGTGAATTTGGACTAAGTTTACATAAAATGATGTCACCTAGCTTTCGAACTTCTTTGCTATCCCATTCCCTACCTAAAACATCATCAATCTCTGAAATAGAGACTCTCCTATTCAACCACATTGATTTTGTTTTTTCTAATAACATGTTTTCAAAGCATGCTACAAAAACATGAATAGGCAGAAACTATTGAATCTTTATCCTTCTCAAAATTCGGCTTGCTGACATTTCCTTTTGGATGTCAAATTTCATTTTGCATAGAAAACTTGAAACTGTTGAATGATCAAGAGCATCCCAATCTAATGAAGAGATGCAAGGAGCAAGCAAATGTACAAGATTTCCATAAGAGCTCCTCCCTGATGGCACCTGATAATCTACAAAACAGACCAATAACCCTATGCTATTGAAAAATTGAACAGATTTGTCTGCATACATAAGTTTTGCATATTCCTTATGAAGAACTCTGAATGTTCCTATTAAACATTCAACAAGTTGCCACTCCACAATATTGGAAGGGAAAATATCTGCAATACAGAAACATATATGTTGTTATACAAAAACAACTAAAATGAAATAGAAGAGCATTGTAAAACTTCACTTACAATACGAAGGGAATTGCAGAAGATTTTCTACAACAAGATCCTTAGCGTTGTACACATGTTCTACTCTTGCAAACCAACCTCATGTCTTCAATTTGAAACTGAGAATACGTCCTCTCCAATGGTTTCTTCTGTAAGGAATCGAACTCACAACCTCTTGGTTAGGAATGTGATGGGCTAACCACTTGCCCCAAAAGCCATGGTTGAGGATTACTTCCTAATCCTCTCTCTTAGGGTGTAGTTCAACCATCTCCTACTAGGATTATGTTACATTCTTCCCCCCTTGGTCGATCATTGTCCTCAATGATCTACTCTTGTATCCCTCTAGCCTCGATGATCAGTCCCTTGAACTCCCTAGGTGCCCTTGAATTGATGTCCCTCAACCTCGCACAATTTCTTGAACCTTGTTTGCAACCTTGGTCTCTTGAACCCTTGCTCTCAACCTTGGTGTCTTGAACCTTCTTGTTCGCAACCTTGGTGTCTCGAGCCCTTGTTCTCAACCTCAGTCTTGAACCTTGTTCTCACCCATGCTTGGTATCTTGAACACTCAATCAAGTTCCACCCAAGGATTCCCAAGGAATTCACACTTGCAAGCTAGCTGATTGGAAAGTTCGTTCTGAGAGCTTTCCAACGGTATATTACACGCCTCAATCCGACCTACGGATTGAGAGATACATCCCAATCATTGTAAGGTCCATCCTTGAAACTGACGCGCGCGCCTTCCACAACTCCTACCCTTTCACATAGAGGATGCCCAAGCGCCTTTTTTAGAGGCCATTGGGTCATTCCACCATGCCCAAGCCTACTTCCTAGGCTCTGATACCAATGTAAGGAATTGAACTCACAACCTCTTGGTTAGGAATGTGATGGGCTAACCACTTGCCCCAAAAGCCATGGTGGAGGATTACTTCCTAATCCTCTCTCTTAGGGTGTAGTTCAACCATCTCCTACTAGGATTATGTTACATCTTCTATAGTCTCTTTTAGCATGCTTGACTTTATGGGCACCTCTACAACTAGGAAGCATAGTAACCCAATCATTTACCTTCACAGAAAGAGGTTTCCACAAAGAATCCTCTCTTTTGTTGTCAACCTCACATGAGGTTACACGATTGGAAGGACGACGAGAAAAAGAAGCCATTGAAATTGAGAAGAAGAAGAACGCTCAAAGTGTGAAACAGACATTCACAAACTTTGGTAGTATTTATAGATAAAAAGGCTTTGTACACGTGGAAACTTTTGATTTGATGTAAACCCTATCGTCGAATAACCATGGAATTTTGTGAATCCAAAAGTATTTTTTATCTTCATAAATCATTTCCTTCTTGGAACCTTAAAAATATGCATTGTGTGGTGTGCAAAAATATATTTTTTTGCATCAAACTGAAAAATTATACACTGAATACAAGAATTTTCATCACTTTTGCGATGCTTTTAGAACAAATAATCTTAAAAAAAGAATTTCCTCATATATTTAAAGAAGACAGCAATGTTATATTCTTGTACACGTAGAAAGACTCTATTTGTCAATTTCCTTAATCCGTCATTAGCAAACATCCCCTTTTCCACCTTTTTTCACCCTAATGAAATGGACACCGGATTGGAGGTTAGATCAAGAAAAGCCAGACTCATCTTTGACTTCAATCAGATCCAAGTAGAGCTTCATATGGTTGTAGACGTCTTTTTCTTGCCCATCAATGATCCTTTCTCTATTTACCCACCTGTCAGAAGGAGCTTCAACCATGAAATCCCCACAAAGCATGATGTTGTGGGAAAGATTGAATAGAGAATGCCAATTGGTAATCCTCTCTAAGTCAAAATTGGGAGCATACATGGAGACAATGGTGAAATGAAAAGGGTTCCTGAAGGAAGCACCAATCCACCAATGATTATGGTCTTCTTGCGTGCTCACAAGTCTATCAATCCACTTGTTGTTAATGCCAATCGCCGATCCACCATTTCCTCTGGGATGCATGGTGGAGATCCAAGTATCTGAGGATGAAATATGATTTATCCTATTCTACAGATCCTCCCCATTGATTTTGATCCCTTGAAGGAAGATGAAGTCCGGGTTTAGGCTATTATCACATAACCAGGGGCCAATAATGACCGCTCTTGAGGGGTTAGCGAACCCTCGAACATTGAATGAGGTGATAATCATAATCGGAGGTTAGTATCTTTGCGGGGAGGGGTCTTGTCCGTTTTCTTCTTGTTTTTCTCTTCATCATTTTTCTTTGTGGTGGAAGGGGCCTGACAAAGGAGCTTGCCCTTAAGGAGGAACTTCCATGGAATCTCCATAGGTTGCTTCCCTTTATAAGTCTCCTTCTTCTAAATTGACTTTGGAATCTTTTCAGAACTTAGTTTGAAATCTTTTTAGGAATTGTGGATCCAATGATGGAGCTTTCACTGTCTTGATTATCTCCATAGCTAGTGGTGAATCCGATTGAAATCTCAAATCTCAAAGAACACTTTGAAAAAGCAGACCCCTTTTTATTTTCTTTTTTAAACAGGAAGTTTGGTCGAGGTCTAGTCTCTTTAACTTGAATTAATAAAAGAACAATTTAAGACTGAATGGGCATGGTACCCTTGAGATCTTCTATATCCCACACAGTAAGGGTAGGAGGGCCATGAGCCACAATAACGATGACAACCTAGATTTATAAAAGAGACTGATGTTCTAAAAAGAGTTACAAAAAAAATTAATGAAATTTTAATCATCCTCGTAAACAACCCATTTATATTTATCTTTGATCTTGTTATTTTCCAAGACGAAAATTCAATGATATTTGAGAGGAAAGGACTTCTTACAATCACAAATTCCTCTGCTTAACAGACCAAAGGATTTTTCAATCATCTATTCTTTCGAATGGTCGTCGAACGACCTTTTTACTTGTCTTAACATTAGCTTCTCAAGTTACGAGCCATGAAGATACGTAGAATCAGATATATAATAAAGAAAACTGGAAACACGCACAAAAGAGTCTCATCAATCTTAGATACCAAGACACAATAGTACTAGTAAGTTTCCTTTATATTTAATTTTTTTTTTTTATGTAAAGGAAGTTCGGCAATAGCCTACTCTCCCAGACTTTATATTTAATTTTGTATCCTAAGCCTTCAGATTGCATTAATTATAGAGAGTATCCTATGCAATAGCGAGAGAAATTCAATGAGTCACACACACACACACACACATATATATATATATATATATATATATATATATATATATATATATATATATATATATATATATATATATATATATATATATATATATATATATATATATATAGACTCATCATTGGAGGCACATTGAAGGAGAAAAATATGAAAAAAAAAATGAATGTAAGTAACTGAACCAATTGTATGGGTGTAATGGATTTCAGTACTACGTTGCAATATTGATACTAATTCATTGGGAAATTAGAATAAGAATGAGACAAAATATCAGTTTACCTACTTGCTCTTTTATGACTATTGTATAGAGGAAGGATACAAGAGATTAGAAAGATGAGCAAAACATAAAATGTAGTATGTTTTTGTGATAGGAATACATAAATATCATGCCTAACTTCTTAGTCTCTATCCACATTCTTTCATATGAAATTCTTTCAGATGCCTAGTAAATTGAGATATATAAACATGCAAATGTTCTGTTCTTAGCATAACTTAAAGGACTCATTAGTGCTATTTTTTGGACATGTAGCACATATAAGACTAGGGGAAAACATTAATGTAAAAGTTTTTCATTTAATTTTGTGAATCATTTATGTGCAAAATAGTCTATAATCTTTAGTGTCAATTGACATAAATGTTATGGCTATTCTTTAAACATTAGTGTTGTACTTGGACACTTTAGTGTCCTGAAAAAGAGATAGTTGTAATAAAGTAAGTCTATGATCCAAGGGTCTGGCCGGTTCAGACAGATCTGAAATCGGATACCGTTTGGTCATCCGTGTGTATGACCAAAGATCTCCAGTTTAGACTTACTAGGAGATCTTGTGCTCTTGTGAACAAGTGATCCACTTAGCTTAGTGGTTAAGTCTCAAGGATGTGAAGGAGGAGGTCTTGGGTTCAACCCCCATGGGGTACATGGGGAGAGTGTTTTGCCCAAAGAGCTCGAGAGCCTTCTAGAAGCATCCACTTGAGTTAACTCGAGTTAACTGGGACACTTGGCGCACATGTAGTTACATGGCTGGCACTTGGATGGTTAGTATCCACCTGCCCAAGAAGGCAGTCCCTGGAGAGAGCTATATATATAGGCATTTGGTTGGGAGGAGAGTCATCTCTCTAGTATGTGGTGGTCGTAATCCTTGTTCTCTTGCATTGGTATCAGAGCCTAGGAAGTAGGCTTGGGCAAAGTGGAATGATCCAATGGCCTCTAAAAAAGGCGCTTGGGCATCCTCCATGTGAAAGGGTAGGAATTGTGGAAGGCGCGCGTCGATTTCAATGATGGACCTTACAATGATTGGGGTGTATCTCCCAATCCGTAGGTCGGATTGAGGCGTGTAATATACCGTTGGAAAGCTCTCGGAACGAACTTTCCAATGAGCTAGCTTGCAATGTGTGAATTCCTTGGGAATCCTTGGATGGAACTTGATTGAGTACATCCTGCCAGTCCCATAGCTGGTCAGGGTACATCCTGCCAGGGTACATCCAGGGTACATCCTACCAGTCCCATAGCTGGTCAGGGTACATTCCCTAGGAGTTCAAGGGGGGAAGAATGTAACATAATCCTGGTAGGAGATGGTTGAACCACACCCTAAGAGAGAGGATTAGGAAGTAATCCTTAACCATGGCTTTTGGGGCAAGTGGTTAGCCCATCACATTCCTAACCAAGAGGTTGTGAGTTCAATTCCTTACATTGGTATCAGACTCAAAGAAACGCACAAGAATTGCATTCCCAGTAAAGAGTCAAAAAGACTGAATGTGACCTGAACTTAGTCTCAAGTGAAGCATTATTTATACTAAACTCATCGACAGAACCTCAGTGGGTCGACACACTGATGTTGGTTACCACACTAGTATCTTGTGGTTGGATGATGTTTTTGTTTTGCTTTGAATCTTTTTTAGAAATCCAGCTTATTTCTCTTAAAGATAAAGACAATGCTTCAATATCCTGTTGAAATAGATCTTTGAAAATTTGAAGTCTTGAGTCATCTAGACTTTGACTCATAGCAAGTTTATGTATATTCGAAGTTTGAATTGGTTGTACAGAGTCTTAGTTATTTCTTTCCGCTTTCCAAAATTTTTGAAATTGACTCAGATATAGTATCTGATTCCTTTTGCAAAAGACCAGGGTTAGCCTGTTAGAATAAAATAACTAACTTGAACATCCTAGATAGATGTTATGTACAAGAACCTTTTCAATCTTCAAAAGATGATAAGTCTAAGTGGACTTATTCATTTGAGTTTGCTTCAAGTTATAGCATAAATGATTTCCTAGAGTCCAGTATACTCTAGAATAGGGAAGTTAGGAATTGCTCATCAGATTGACAATTCCCAAGAACTTTCACTTAAAGTCTTTGAGAAAAGTGTCCTAAGTTGGACAAATTTCATTATGGATTTGTATTGGACAAGTTATAGTATGGTTGACTCAAAGAAATGGTAAACTTTCTCCTACAGTTTACAAAGGATTTTTAAACCCATTAGGACAAAGTAGTCCTCTAGTCGGGTGAAAAAATCAAGTAACTGTTAGATAAAAGTAAACCATTGTACAGACATCTAAAGTTAGATGTATGGGACAACCAAACTTCAAGTTCTCCAAAACAAATTCAAGTGAATCAAGAATTCTCAAAGTCTTGCGAGGGATAAGAATCCCACCTTCATTACTAAGCCCATGCACCAGTTATGCCTAGAAATGGACTAGTAATTTGAATCCACCTAGTTCACATGTTTTGCGCCTAGATCGCACATCCAGAAACTGTGAATTAGCCAGGGATGTCATTAGATCCACCCTCATTATTCTTCACTAGTTTGTACTTTGTCTCGTTCATCAAAGTACAAAATCAGATAGTGTTTTGAATCATTTGGGAAAGGATGCCACCACAGAGATGAGACATGTTCTTCCAGTTCTAGAACATGACCATGTTCTTCCAGTTTTAGAACATGAGGCTCGGGGGTTGCCTACAGTATGTATATAGCTCTATTTTCGAGGACGAAAATATTTTCCAAGGGGGAAAGAATGTAATAAAGTAAGTCTATGATCCAAGGGTCTGGCCGGTTCAGACAGATCTGAAATCGGATACCGTTTGGTCATCCGTGTGTATGACCAAAGATCTCGAGTTTAGACTTACTAGGAGGTCTTGTGCTCTTGTGAACAAGTGATCCACTTAGCTTAGTGGTTAAGTCTCAAGGATGTGAAGGAGGAGGTCTTGGGTTCAACCCCCATGGGGTACATGGGGAGAGTGTTTTGCCCAAAGAGCTCTAGAGCCTTCTAGAAGCATCCACTTGAGTTAACTCGAGTTAACTGGGACACTTGGCGCACATGTAGTTACATGGCTGACACTTGGATGGTTAGTATCCACCTGCCCAAGAAGGCAGTCCCTGGAGAGAGCTATATATATAGGCATTTGGTTGGGAGGAGAGTCATCTCTCTAGTATGTGGTGGTCGTATTCCTTGTTCTCTTGCAATAGTATTCGATGAATTTTCTAGATTATTAGAAGGAACCATTTATAAGTGTAAATGTGGAGCATGTTAGCTGTAGAGTTGAATATTTCTACAACAATATACTTTTCATCTAAGGACATAAAAAATATTTATTTACTAATTTTGTAATGTTTATTTTAGTATTGACACAAAAATTATACTCATGTCAGTTAGTGTTGATTATTTATTAAAATCATGATCTCACAATTTTCATTGCTCTAAATGCCATAAAATATCTTATGTTTTATATGCAATCACATTTCTATCCATAATCAGAGATTCATAATGATTTTAATGGCATAAAATTAATCACATATGTGTTGTGATAGTGATATCATCTATGAATAAGTATGCAAAGTGATGGTATGAATATGATCCATTTTCTGTTATCAAAATACTATTTGATAATCTTATAACTAGAAATATTTTTTTACAAGCTTAGGATTCAAAATTTCTATGTTCTTTCTTCAAGTTAAATAATACTAATGTTTCTCTATGCTAAGAAATTCTCATTTGATGGGCAAATATTGCATATGGGACATCATTAAAGTTAATATGCTAGTTTTTTCTATATGAACTACTTTATAATGTTATAGAATTATCTTTATTGATATTATGTTTCTTATATCATTGAGTAAAACTAAATTTTTAGGATGATTTTTTTTCTCAATAGAGTGGAATATGACTATGCAATGAAATATGTAGGTTGTTAGTGTCATGTGAGATAGGTACAAAAATACCTGGTTAAAAGAGATGTAGCATACTATTCTCATACTATATGATGGTTTTTGAAATAAGAGACTTGCATTGTTGTGTTTTTATGCATCATTATCATATAAAAGGATCCTACAGTGTATAACTATATAATGAGCACCCTGTATTGTAGTCAATTTTGTATTATAAAAATGATTTTTCTAATTCACAAAACTTGACTTAAATGCTCATATGACTTTAAATCCAACATGAAATTTTTTTTTCTATGATATTTCGTTCTTTGCATATGTAAGTCTAGAGGAAAACTATTTTTTAACCCATATTGAATCATTTTAATATTTTGAGTTATCAAAAATGGTTTTTTTTAATTATATTTTTTGTAGAACATCTAGTTATAAGTCTCTATGGGGATTGACGGTTTTCCCAAAATCGTATTTGGTTATTATGCGTGACTGTTTATAGGTTGTCAAACTATAGTGTCCTACTTTGGTACAACACAAGTGTTAATTGAATCAAGCAAAGAAGAGTAGACGTGGGCTGAAATTTTTATTAAAAAAAAAGGGATAAAAAACGTCACTTGACATGAATGTTGGGACGTATGCATGTCCAACAATATAACCTCATCCATGATTATAAGACTTTCAAAATATTAATCAAAATGAGGATATGAGTACCGTTAGATTCCAAAGTGTGGAACAAATATGTGTCCTAAACAAATTTATTACAATGACATTAGAGAATATGGTTTATGTTTCATTGAAAAATCTTGGATAAAAAAGGCATGTTTTGAGTGACTATCCTTGCATCTCTTAATTATTAGCGTAGTATCTTCTTTAAGTAGCTAGTTTAATATTATTTAAGTGGAACCTTAGGATTACATTTACCTTATAAGTGAATTTTCAAATATGTTTATATATAATCGTAATCCACAAATACATTATGTATATCATTCTTATTACAAAATCCCCTAGTTCTTGGTAGTGTTTTCGCATGGTATTTTCATGCTTATTAAGATATAGTGTGTAAAATCGGCACGTTTCTTCTTGTTTATAACAATTATGTCTTAGGTTGATCTTGCAATTGAATTTTTCTTTCTTCTCTATGATAAGGAGATAAAATAATACATCAACGCTATTAGTGTTAAAATTTTATTTAGACCTACATGGCTTACCATTGGGCTATCTGCATTGGTCAAGATCCTTGAATGTTGAAGATAGTCCAATGGTAGTCCATGTAGGCCGAAATATTAATATAACACTAGTATCATTGATATATTATTTTATCTCATTATCATAAGCAAAACAAAATATCTTTGACCAACACTAAATTATTTTTAGAATCCATCATGTGGTCTCATTATTCATCCATTCTTCATGTTATATTTATATTTAGGCTTACATGACTTACCATTGGACTATCGACATTGGTGAAGGATCCAAAATGGATAAGGACCAGAGCTCTAGGGAGACAAGGATCTAGCACGAAGTCTATAGTGGAAAAAAGATATTCCAATGATATTCCATGTATGAATAAAAAACTTATAGCTTTGACAAATTTTGAAAAAATTAAAAAAAATCATAGAAAAGTGTAGATGATCTAGTAAAAAACAAACAAGAGAAGAGGTATCAACTTTTAGAAGTCAATACAAAAGAGCATAGTTAAGAGAAAATAGTAGTTAAATCAGGAAGTATGGAATTCAGTGTGAGTGTATATATATATATATATATATATATATATATATATATATATATATATATATATATATATATATATATATATATATATATATATAAACGCATCAGCACAATGGAGAATTACAAGTGTAAAATTTGAAGTTTTTATAAATTGTTAGTTTTCTAACGTAATAACTCAAGATTTATTGACTCATAATTGGAGGCGCATAGAATGAGATGATTTGGAACTAGCGTAAAAAATACGAAAAACATATTAATGTAAGTAACTGAACCAATCGTATGAGTGTAATGAATTTCATTATTACGTTGCAATATTGATACTCTTTCATCGGGAAAGTGGAATAAGAATGCGACAAAATATCACTTTATCTACTTGATCTATATGAGTATTGTATAGACGAAGGATACAAGGGACTAAAAGGATAAGAAAAACATAAAACGTACTACTTCTTTTGTGATATGAATACATAAATATCATGCCTAACTTCATAGTGTGTATCCACATTCTTTGATATAAAAGATAAGCAAAACACAAAACCTTGTATTTTTTAGTATTATGCCTAACTTCATAGTGTATATCTACATTCTTTCATATTAAATTCTTTCATATGAATAGTAGATTGAGAAATATAAACATGCAAATTTTTTGCTCATAGCATATCTTAAAGTATTCATTCAAAAGTAACACATATAAACATGCAAATGTTCTGTTCATGGCATATCTTAAAGGACATGTAGCACATATAAGACCAGGGAAAAAAATTAGCCTAAAAGTTTTCCATTTAATTGTGTGAATCATTTATGTATACAGTAGTCTATTATAATAATTGTCACTTGAAATTGATGTTATAGCTATTCTTTTAACACTAATGTTGTACTTGGACACTTTAGTGTCACCACATAAATGTTATAGTTGTTCTTTTAACACTAGTGTTGTACTTGGATAGTTTAGTGTCATGAAAAAGAGACAGCACTTGATGAATTTTTTAGATTATTAGAAGGAACCATTTATAAATGTAACTATGGAACATTTTAGAATAAGGGTTGAATATTTCTATAAAAATATAGTTTTCATTATATGATTTAAAAAATAACATGTATTTGTTACACTTATGTTTCCTTGAGTAGCTTTGATGTGAACCTTTTCCCTATACATGGGCAGTTTTTACTCTAGTGTTGGCTAGAGGTTTTTTCTCGATGTTATCACATACATAATTCATTCATATGTGGTGGTACTCTATACTCAAGGATATTATTCAGCTCTTACTTTAGTTCAGTTCGTTGTCAATAAAGAGAGATATTCTAGCCATTCATTTTCTCCATGTGTCTTGCTGCATTTTGTGATCCTTCTGTGTGTTTCTTATCTGTCTCTCTCACTTCTACACACACCCAATAGTGGTATCAGAGCAGGTTCAGCTCCTTCTCAAGTTTTGATTTTTTTTCATCATGGCACGCGTGCACTTTTAAGAGTGCAGATTGACTTCGGAGCATAGAACTGTGAATTTCAACAACAAAGAAACATTTCCATCAGTCTTAGTGGGGTCTTACCCCCCCATTTTGAAGCCATTAATGCAGCCAACATCACCATCAAAGTGATGGTTTGTGAGCTCAAATTTCAACATTCATTTCAACTTTCGTTGAAGTAAACATTCTATCACATTCTTGTTCTTTAGTGAAATGGCAGACATCAATGAATTTTTTGCCATGCTTCACACTGAAGATAAGCTTGATGGGACCAACTATCCAATGTGTTCTTACATGATGAAGCATGTTCTTGTTACAAAACAACTTTGGAATGTAGTGGAAGATGTAGATCAAAGACCCGCAGGTTCTTCTATTTCACAATCTACTATCAGAGATGAAGCTTCTTCTTCAAGTATACTGGTTACTCTTTCTCTATCTACATAGAAGCAACTTAAATGGGATGGAAAGGATGTTCAAGCTCGTGCGTTGATTGCAATTCATATGAATCATCATATATTTCCACACATTCGCTCATGTTCTACATCAAGACAGGCATGGGATACTCTTTCTTCTTTGTAGGCTGTGCATAATGAAGCACATGTTGCATACTTCCGGATGTATTTATGGCTGAAAATGAGTTTGTGGATGTGTATGTGACACACATCAAGGCATTTGATAAGGTTGTCTCTCTCCTTTTGCAGGAAGAACAATCTAGAGTGAATAGGAGTAGTTTGATTGAGGGAACACCATTAGGGGAAAAAGTTAGCCTTGCATGGGCCTTGTAAGGATCCCTAATTTTTAGGGATTAAAATTAAGATTGTATGTGATTAAGGGGACATAAAATACCAGGGTGGTTTTCTCTATTAAAATATAAGAGAAAAAGAAGCTTCGATGATATGCTCAGTCGAAGTGGATCGCAACCATTAGATTTTCCCCTTTCAATGGCTAGGATTTCAAGCACATGTGATACCATAATAAATGCATGGACGTTTGAAAAGTAGGACAGTAGAAAGAGATGAAAATTGTGAGTACCACAGTAGAGAGAGAGGCAGACGCCACAGTCAGCGTGAGCCCTTCATCTTCGACGATCTACGGTGTGCAAATAAAGGCACAGATCCGTTAGGTAGAGTGCAGTCATCGCCGTCGGATGGATCTTCCAATCTAATGGCTGAGCGCAAATTCAGCTGATCTTCTTTTTTGTTTGAACCTCACCTGTCCGATGCAAAAGAGATCCAACAGTCCACATTGACTGGCGCCCTCATTGAGAGATATTTATTAGTAGCCCTTCGATCTCATCCCCATCGAAGGGTGTAGAAGGAAATGCGCTGTCCCAAATGTGTGTTATTTATAAGCCCTTCGATGGGTAGAAAGATCCTACGGTTGAAGGAGTGTTGCGCATTTTTCAACGTCCTTTCAAACGGAGCCACACGATTTCTTTATTATCTAATGGCCTACGGTTCATGGAGCCTTGACTTTTGCAGCAAAACTACATCCGTTGGATTCTTCAGAAGAAACAATGGCCATGATTGAAAGTTTTGAAATCCCAAACCACTCTTCTCACAAGACCCACGAATTTCTGGTGGTTTTAGAAACTTTGACTAGCAAAAACTAAGGAAAGCCTACCCCTAGACTACTAGCTTAAGAATCTAGACTGTGTCCACCACCCTCCTCTCATTGGTCCATCTCTAATCACTCCTTAATCTAAAAGGCCCATGCAGGGTTCATTTTTTCCCCTAATGCAAGCATTTGCTATTTGAAAAAAAAGGGAAAAGCAATTATGGTTAAGCTTTGGGTTCATCAAATCCAAAGCCTCAACCTTCCTCTTCCACCCATTCCTCTAATCATGTTAATTTGCAAAAGAAGAAGAGATACAAAGATTGCCAAAAGCCTGTTCATAGTATTGATGAGTGTAGAAAGCTTGCTAAGCGCAATGGAAAGAAGAAGGAATCCGGCATGTCTATTGCTGAAAACTCAACAAATGCAAAGAATGATGAAGCTAACATGGCTCAAGATTTTTTGGAATATGTTGTTACATCTCATTATGATGCATCGTTTCATTCTAAATGTATGGTTGTGAGTGAGATTGGTTCGGATTGGTTCTTTGATAGTGGTTCCTCAAAGCACATTACTTCATGGAAAAGGTTTTTTCCATCTTTGAAAGATTCACCCAAATTAGGACATGTGGTGTGTGTGCAAACAATGCCTCTTATCCTATCATTGAAGTAGGAGAAATTGAGCTTATGGCTATATATGGAGGTGTGATTCTATTGAAAAATGCATTGTATGGTATTAAGAAGGACTTAATTTTAGTTCTGTTGATTGCCAAAACTAGACTTCATGTACACTTTGTTGATGATAAGTGTATGGTTCATGATTTCAGCAATGATGATATTATCGGGATGTCCAGTACATTATGTAATGGTTTCTATCACGTGGATACATACAAAAGGGCTACCTCAAATGCTTTGGTTGCTTATACTTCTTCCATGGTTGAAATAGAGCTTTGGCATGCTTGTTTTGGTCATATATATATATATATATATATGTGTGTGTGTGTGTGTGTGTGTGTTTGTGTGTGTGTGTGTATGTGCGTATAAATAACCCATGTCAAGGTATTTGACATCAAATCCTGGCATACCAAAAATTTTCACAATCCATAAAAGTACTCATTATCATCACCAACATTTAACGCATCAAAATAAATTTGTAAAATTTGTAATCTTCTAGCATTTCGCTTCACATCCAACGAGTGACATATATATATATACTCTACGGCCTAAAGGCAAATGGGTACTCTAATCTCAAGCTTTCCTTCTACCTATTGTTGATCTGATTCCTAGAAATTGTTGAAAAGAATTGGTACTATCTTAACTTAACTGACTCTCAAGAGAGGCATGTGACAACCATACTTATGCAGGCTAGAAAAAGGTTTTTGCAAGTCATCTAATGCTAGAAATAATTCAATTTTAAGTATAAAAAAATTCAATGGTATGAAATTACACCAATAGGCATGAGCAGTGAACAATGACCTACTTGATGCTATTGCTTACATATGGACGAGACCATAAGATCATGCAAGATGAGCTATATTTCTGAATGAGACTACAAGGTACCATATCATTGTGAGAAGTTTGTATTATCAAGATAGTCAAGAAGTATAATTGTGATACATTGATGAAGTAGAAAATCTAGAGCTAGTGAGAAAATCCCTTACATGTCTATTAAGACATCATAATTTGGAAATAGCAACCTTGCAAAACTTGAAAAGAGAAGGGGTCTACTGGCCTAGCATGGAGAAGCATCTTCATGACCATATCAAGAATTGTGTAAGATGCAATGTTGCTCAGACATTGGACTATGCAACCTTCTACCGTATAACCATTGCACCTAAATGGAGCGAACCATTTATTGATTACTTCCAACATGGAAAGTATCTAAACATGATCACACCTACAAGAACAAAAGCACTAGAGGAGGAGTGTCAAGATTACAAGATCATTAGAGGAAAACTTTATAAGAGAGGAAAAGATAAATTTTTGAAATCCACTTGAAAGAGTTGTTGTAGCCCATTCTGTCCTACTATGACGTACAAAATGATACTATTTTTTGGCGTATGGTTTGTCAATACTTTACATGGATGTAGAAGAATATGTTAGATGAGGTAGGGTATGTAAGGAAACAAAATACTCTTTTAAAAATTATCTCATGCCTCTTAGACCAATGCTAGAAAGCTACGCATTTTCCAAGTGGTTAACTACATTGATACGAACTATAAAGCCACAAGATAGAGGTTCTCATGAAAAATATAGCATATTATCCATGGACTACTTGACCAAATGGATAATAGAAAAAGCGATTAAGAAGAATGATACACATACCACTGCGAAGTTCTTGTTTGAAAATATCTTCACAAGATTTGGTTTCCCCATAGAGGTTGTTGGTGATCAAGGTACTCACTTCCTCAATGAAGTGATCCAATCTTTGTTGGAGTTTGAGGTCCGCGGAAGCACGCGAACAAGAGAAGGAAGAAGAAGAAGCTTGGAGCACAACACACAATATTGAATGTATAACCACTAGAATGTACAAAGATAAGTGACCCATTAGGTTCATATGCATATATACAAGTCGAGGGTAAAAACCTCCTTAAGGGGGAAAAACGTTCCTTGGTGGTCCTAGTGTGTTCACACACATCACTACCTAAATATATCAAGAAAGGTTTGTAATGTTCTCATGCATGGGCACACATGCCAAACCGATCTCTCCATTTGAGAGCCTCTTTGGACACAATGATAGTGCACCTCAATGTGATTAATGCGAGCACGGAGAACAGGGTTCCTCACAATTGCCAATGCACTCTGACTATTAGTGAAGATGGTGGTGGCACAAGATTGACCAATACCCAAATTAGCCATAAGGCATTTGAGCCACATACACTCAACAATCGCTACAAAAGCTTCCCTATACTCAGCCTCACAACTAAAAGTGGCCATAGTAGGTTTCTTCTTTCTCAACCCGGATATGCATGTGCTACCAAGCATGAAGCGAAAACCACTGGTGGATACACAAGTGTCATAGCAATCAGCCTAGTCAGAGTCAAAAAAAGCATGTAAATCTTGTGGTAGTGATCCCCCCTTGGGATGAAACAATCCAAGTAGTTGGGTACCAGTCAAGTAGTGAAAGATGCACTTAACTGCGTGCCAATGCTTGACACCTAGGCAACACATAAACTTGCTCATCTATGAGACAACAAACTGAATATTTAACCGACTAATGCATAAGTAAATCAAGCATTCAAAAACTTGGTGATAGAGAACAACATCAAATGCATCTCTAGCATCGTGAAGACTCAATCATAAACCTATCTCCATAGGAGTGGCAATAGTTTGCAGTCTTCAAGGCCAAAATGCTGCAATAATATGTCATTATATTTTTTCTGACACAAAGTTATTTTGCCATCAACTTGCATAAAATGAATGCCCAAATAATGATGCAAATGCCCCACATTTGACATCTCAAATGAGGCCTGTAGTTCAACCTTAAAATCAGCAATATGCCTCTTATGAGGACGAGTGAGCAACATGTCATCAACATACAAAAATGATCAGAAGCACATCATTAGCATGCTTAATATATAAGGTGATCTCAATGGGAATATTCTCAAAACCATTTGCAATCAGGTAGGCATGTATCTTTTCATACCAAGCACATGGTGCTTGCTTCAAGCCATATAATACGTTTTTTAACAGGCACAATTGGTTTTCGTGCACTTTTTGCACAAAGCCATGAGGCTGAAAAATAAACACTTCTTCATGCAAGTCACCATTTAGAAATGTTTTTTTAATGTCCAATTGATGTACATTCCAACCATGATGAGCTCCAAGTGCATTCATTAGGGGAAAAAATGAACCCTCAATGGGCCTTTTAGATTAAGGAGTGATTAATGATGGACCAATCAGAAGAGGGTGGTGGCCACAGTCTATGCCCTATAAAATACTAGGCTGAAGGGGAGAGAGGGGACATATTTCTCCCTTATTTAATGAGCTGCCTCTAAAGAGAGAAGGAATCTCGTAACTTAGTTGGGCCCAAAAATTCAAAATTTTTAAAAAGTTAAAAAACTCATCATAACACCTGAAAATGGACCCCCCATTACTTTTTAGGGTCAAAAGTACTCTTTTTGACTCCAAATTCAAAATCCGTGCATGTTTTGAGCTGAAAAAAATGGGTTTTTTCAATAATACTAAAAAAAGAGTTATTTCCCTCCTAAACCTCACATTTTCATACCCAAGTCCCAAAAAGTCATCTTTTCCCACTACTTTCACTCTGTAGCGCACCATTGAAGCTCCTGTTTCTACACTCCAACCTACCTGCATCTCCTATCTCGAATTATTGTTATAGCTTGAAGACCTTTAGCTTCAATGGCAACATCTAAAGCTTCCAGGCGACCAAAAGATGAAATCCTCACATTAAGATGTCACAATATCAAAGCCACAGATGAACAGTGGCTATCACATCAGTACTCCAAAGGTGCATGGGTGTACATGCAACCCTCTAGAGTTGGGCCTCATCGAGTTAGAGATCGTGGAAACTTAGATCTTCATTGGAAGGGAAAGTTACTGGGCTTCAAGGAGCATAGAGACAATGGAATGGTTGCTATTGTACAACATGTTTTTACAATGGCAACTATGAAACTTGAAAACTCTAGTAATATGAGATATCCTGTGAATTGTAAGTATTACTCTACAATATGTTATGTTTTCTTGTGTCGGATATATTTTTGAACTATTTAGATATGTTTTTGTTTGTTTCAAATATATTTCCTTCTACTTTGGTGGAAGAGCAACCACTTCATAATCTTATAGGTACTTTCCAGGCATTGCATGCAGATGTTGGTGCACTAGTCTTTCCAAATATATATCCTGCTCAATTTTAACATGATAGAGTTTTCTTTTACACACATAGATATGTTGTACCCTCTACAATGAATGGTTTTGGAAGGTTAGATAGAATTGAAGTACATTCTCTTCTTAGCTTGGAGTGGCCAAAACCTGATATATGGTCTGTATCATCTTTGAAGCAAAAGATGGTAATGGATATACATAACTCTTTGAAATTCACAAAAGTGTCTAGGTCTGTAGGTTTGCACTGGTCTTTTCCCATTCATTGTTTGTATATTTGTTCCAAGGATTCTCATTCCAAGAGACTTCCACCATGTTCATGTGTAAAGATATCACATATGAGCAAGTCGAAAGTCTTCTTGGTGAAAATTGGGGTTTGATGGAAGGAATTGCAAACGGTGATAAATATCTTTGTAAAATAGGTGGAACAAGTATAGGATTTCGATATTTGAAACAACATACTTCATTACACATCAGATTCTACTATGATCGTTGGATGTGCAAACTTGGAAAATGGATACCATTTCAAAGTTCAGAGGGATCTTTGCATTCATTTGAAATAAAGCTTAGATTGCACAACAATGAAACAGAAACTATTTTAGTGAATAATCATTGGACCTTGGCTAACCTGAGAGAACACTTGATGATTATGGGGTTTGAAGGACTAACTCAATCCAAATTCAAAATTCAAGGACATAAGGTGAGAAATGTTTCATGCTTTTGTTAAAGTAATCTTTTCATTATTGTTTATTTTACTTTAATGACTTCAATTTCTTGCAAATTGATTACAGGTGGGCAGAAGAATGGAATACAAAATGAAAGTCCCTGTAGATTGGAGCAAAGATGGAACAAAACTCTCATTGTCATAGTTCTTTTGCAACCTGATAATGTCACTTCTTGAGCCCTAGTCATTGTATCTCATGGTTTTTGCACTTTCAACAACCTTGTAAAAAGTAGGACAATTGATTCATGTTAGATATTGTATATACCTTCTTCTCTGCAATGGTAATTTCAAAACTTTTGGAATGTCAAAAAGTTTGTTCACTACTTTGAAATGTGGTTGCTCATGTTTTTTTATGTGCATTATTTTGTCATCAGAAACACATTTTTTGAAATTGCACTTCTTTATTCTATACTTTTAGAAGTGGGCCCAGTCACTTTAAAAACTTGAAATTGCTATAAAAATGGTTCTATGTGCTCATTTCTCACATTTGCACTCTCAAAGAGCTAGAAAGCATAGACTACAAGCCTTTAGAATTCTCACGTGCAAGCAATGGCTGTTAGCACTTCCACTCCCATGAAATCTCTTCGAGATCTATTCATGGAGTTTTTGGATACTACAGACTACAATGGTCGTACGGATTTGTATGACCTAGTCTGTAGAGTCCCTAATCTTGAAGGGACAATAGCCATGAACTCCGATGTGATCGATGAGATCACAGATTTTATGGAATTCTATATATTAAGATATGCCATAGATACTCCAGCATATGAGTGTAAATGGGTCCCCTGTAACCTACTTTTCTACATTCATAAAGGAGATGAGGCATTTGTGAAGCACTTAAAGCATTTCATGGCTATTGCTGAGGCTTCAGGGCACCTGTTAGATGACACAGTTCCCTTAATTAAACAATTAAATAAGAAAAGGAAAATGGGAAGAAAATATCTTTCCTACGTAGCAACAACCATCTTTTTTGTCAATGAGGAGCCCGAACCTTCACCCATGGACCTACCCCATCTTGTTACTAGGGGTTTTGTAGATGACAAGAAGGAACCCCAGATAGAAGCTCTCAACTTATTAGAAGAGAGTCAAAAAATTTCCAGAGAATTTCCTCAAGGAGTAGTGGACAAATTAAAGGAAGCCACTACACAAACAGTCCACCCTCCAACTTACACCCCGTGGAACCCACTCTACCAGAGGTAGATATGGAAATGTTTTCAGTTGTACTTGTCGACGGAGTGGAATTTTTGTTCCTGCACGATATTGAGAAGGCATTCGGTCTACGCCTCGATGAATGCCTTAGTATTTTCTGCTCAACCTTAGATGTTCCCATGGACAACACTTCTGACATTATCAAAAAGGCAACAATTCCACTTGGTGATTCAATTGTGGACACCATTGCATCTGTGTGTGAAGAGATTTTGAGCCATGCCAACCAAGATGCCACTGAAGAAGATCTGGCCGCAGCAAGGGAAAGAATTTTGGAGAAGAAGATTCCAACGTCCCCTATTGTGGAGCAAAGTGGCATGGCCCATTCATCGATTCCACTAGATGCAGTGGGAAGAGGAGAGGATGAAGATAGGCTTCAAGATGTAAGTCTCTACTAACATTTATGGTTGTCTCATATTCATACAAGATGTATCTATTTAATTTTATGATTGTCTATGTGCAGGAAACAATTGAAGTGGATAAATTTGCAGCAAGGAGTGGTGGTGACCATGTTTCCCGGGGCCATGGCTCTTCCTTGGCACAATACATCGAAAAATTGCCAAAGGAAGATTTTGTCATAATCCACAAGGACTTTTCCCCTCAAGGACACTTCATGACTTGGTGTCTGAAGGCCTTGAGAAAAGTTTTGTGTCTATCTACAATAATGCAAGGGACCAATTGTATATTTCTAGTTAGGAAGTCCCTTGCCCTTACTACCATAGGAGTTAACTTTAGAGGAAAAATATTAGGTCCAATAGGAATAGCTTTAGGTCTTGGATTGACAGACCCTCAATTAATATTCCAATCAGTTTTTACTTACCAATTGCCACTATCTTTTCAGAGAAGAAAGATTGGAGTGGAGAGGCTCAAGGCCAAGAGCCAATTGTAAAAACTTTATAATAACAATTATTGTTTTTCCAATTTCCATGTGCATTCAATCTATTATATCTTTATGGTTTTGACAACCTCATAACTTTTTCATAGTTTAATCAGTCTTTTTCCATTGTTTCTTGTAATTTGTGTTGCCCAAAATGCATGCAATGGCCTAGGAATGCAAAAAAAGGCCTGGCACATAAACGCGGGAATGGGCCCTGCAAAACTTTTGTAGGGCCCATCCCCGCGTTTCTGTGGCAGGCCTTTTTTTTGCATTCCTAGGCCATCCTATGCACTACGTTACCTATATTGCAAGTCTATCTCCCTCAATTAGCACCTTCACTTGGGGAATTGTGGAAGACTCTTCTTATGTGCAATAATTAGAGAAAGATAAGACTCCTCTGGGTGCATATAAGCATGCAGTAGTAAATAAGTACATGTATGTTCCTAAACATTGTTTAGTTATTGGTCAGGGGGTTAACATGCAATGCACTCTAGCCAAGGCCAATCATATGCCCCAATGTGCATGGCATGTGCTTCCATGGCTTGGAAATGCCAAAAAAAGGCCTGCCACAGAAACGCGGGGATAGACCCTGCAAAAGTTTTGTAGGGCCCATCCCCGCGTTTTTGTGGCAGGCCTTTTTTTGGTATTTCCAAGCCATGAAATGCATTAAATAGCATTACCACTTATAACAAGTATAGAAAAAAGAATGATACAACTATGAAAAACACTTTAAAGAGGTACTGGAAAAAGACACCTAGAAACATAGGAGAAATAAACTTCAAAACATGTACACTAAGAGATAAACACTTGGGAGAGCAAATATGAGAAGACAAAGATTATATTCATCATTTGGGATTTACAAAATTTCATCATATGGGATATACAAAAGGTTATTCAAACATGGGAGTACAAATTTTTGTTAAGGGTTATTCCCTCTAATTCTCCTAGCTAGCTGCAAATCTTTAGGTTGTATTGTCACTCTCTTTGCATGGATGGCACATAGGTTAGAGTCCTCCAACATTGATATAAGATACGCCTCTGCAGCTTCTTGGAGAGCTTCAATGGCTATCCCTTGGATACGAAGTCCAGCGCAATAGCGTTGGATCTCTTCCTTCACAACTCTTGCAAATGACCTTCGTGGAATAAGAAGCTCCACAGACTTTTGATAGTGTCGAATCTCTGCAAAGGCTCTGGTTTGCTTTCTGCGCCTTTGTGGTGCTCTTGCATTTGGGGGGATGTTGGGTTGTGGTCGTTGTGGTCTACGACGTGGTTGATATTTCTTCTTTCTTCTTGGAGGACGCCTAGATGGTACTTCCTCATCATTTACTTCCTCTGCCCGACCTTGCTCTCTTTCTTCATTGGTTGTTCTTTGTCCTTGTCCTGGCGGGAGTGTCTTGCCTCCTTGTGTTACTTAGTGGTTCACGGGGATATCATCACTGTTCCATGGTGGCTCATTTATACTTTCTTTATCTGAGGAACTTGATAAATTTGATGTCTCAATCACAACTTTCCTATGTCCTTGTTGTTTGGGCCTTGCCTTGATTGGTGTCTTGATTGAGGGCTCATCATCAGATGCAAGAGGGGAATAATTTATTTCTTGGGATACATCTCTCTGTGGTGAAGCTTCATCCCCCCACAATGGAATGCTACTGGACTGTGTCCCTGCACCTGAGCTTCGTCTGGAAAAGTGGCTTGTGGTTCGACGCTTCTTGTGGGGTGTCATCCATGTTGGGTGCTGAGTACCTTGCACATGGCTAGGGTAGACGACATGATCCTTCCTAGCAATCTGCTTTGTGCGTGCCATTCTCTTACGTTGTAAAGTGGTTAAATGAGGAAGGACACCTCTATTTATAGGCTTTCACTTAAGAATTGTCCTGTTCACATTTAAATGGATAAAAATTAGTTTTAAGACATTAAAAGTATATTCACAAAAACAGTAAAATTTTATTTGAAGTGAAAGGGGTTATAAAAACCTTGAAAAGAATAATGCATTTTCTGAGTTTGGAAACTATTTCCAAGCAAAACCCTCGTGGACTCTTTGTGCACGCCATTGGGCATGATGTACGGGTCCTGACGATGACATCCACTTCTCTCTTGCAATATAATGTTGTAAACCAATTGAACATTTCTTCTAAATAGTTTGATTGGAGTAGACCACCCCCATGACGAATGTTTTTAAAGTAAACACCTCTAGCCCTGTAATGTGACTTCTCCATTCCTTGTGTACTAAAAATGTCCAGTGACCCATATCAATTCATAAAATATGCTCCATGTGCAAAAAGAATATTCTATGATCTGGTCAATAAGATATACACATAGTGTTTAAGACCAAATAAAAAAATGTAAGTGAAACTTACTATGTAATGTGTAATGTTGCTTTCTCCCCAAGATAAGATGAATGACTATGTAAACTCATTCAAAGTCACTTGGAATAATTCTCATTGTGAAGCATTACTGGAAACCAAACACATCAAATGTAACAATTGATCGAACGATGACCAAACCTTCTTTCTCTTGTTAATGAGATCAATCTGACTATCATTGTCTGTTGTAATTGAATAGAGGTCCTTCCAAAGCTCCCATTTCCCATCATCTTGACTATTCACATCTCTTTTTAAGAAATGTCTTGCCTTCTTCCCAGTCATTGAAACTTGTTGTAAAATCTCTTGAGACTCACCATACTTCTTAACAACTAAAGATATGTGGCCACCATGATAACCTATAGAATTCAAAAGATCTTCTATTTTTTGGATTGCTATTGTAGACCTCTCTAGTGGTTTCATTGCAAATGCATATTCAACATGGAGCTTCAAAAGCCTATCAAAGATCCTCATGAATGCATGCAAAGTACAAAAGTGAACATTGACTAATGGAAATGGGATAATGGGGTTCCAATCATTGCTTATTTTATCACGAGTCGCTTCCTCTAACATTGGACACCTCAAAAGTGATATCTCCCATTCCCTGTGGTTTGATAAGTCTCTTTCATCACTTTCTTCAGAGTCATCAACTCTCATCAATGCCCTTGCAGGTTTAGACTGTCTCTTAGATCCTTTGTAACCTTGTGTACAATATGGGCAAGGATAGAGAGAAGATGCTCCTTGTTTACAACCGAACATGAATTTTATACTCTTAAGGTCTCCACCCAAATGCCATTCTACCTCAAAATCACCTATATCATCTACAAAAAGCTTTTGCCCATGTATTTGAGAAGAGATTACTTCCGTAATCCATGGAGTCCTACTAAAAATCCACGAAATAACATTGTTTGTTTCTTTGGGAATTTCTATAGCACCTAACCACCAGATATCTCTCTTTGATTGCACATTGTAAGTCAAATGGTCCCTCCCTCCTAAAGTTTCATCACTCATTGCATGGTCCATAATTTCATTCATTAGCGTCACACTCAACCTTTCTAGTCACTGACGCTTTATGATTTGACACTCATCAAGCTCAGTATGAACTTTAACTTAACATTAGAGTCTGCACAAAAGAGAAAACATTATCTTAATATGACACTTGAATGCAATTAAACTTCAACACCAAATAAAATGTAGTAGGGGTGCCTTTGATTGTTGAACTATAAAAGTGAACCATTGCTTGTTCAAGCTTCTGAAGATCCACAAATATATTGTTGAATTTAGTGTAAGTAAATCCTTGTGTAGATAGGATTTTTGATTGCTTCTTGGGAATATTTGGATGCTAAAGAGAGGCAGGCATAGTTTCTTTTATGAATAAATATTGTCCAATAGTCCGAGTCACATCCTCATTTGAAGTTTTTTTATTGATAGACACTTTATATGGGCATGGAAATATACTTTGAGAAATACCTTGTGATTGTAAGGCTTACTTGAGAAGGGTGTACATTGCAGTATACCCATTTCTACTGATGCCCGCTTCGTCACATATTGCTTGCACATCTTGCACTCTGATAAGGTTTTTTACCGTCTTTGAAAACTCAACTTCAACAACAACTCTAATACACTTTCCTATGCGTGATTCTAAAGCAGAAGTGATTTCTTTGGTGTTTATACAGCCATTCATCAGCTTGAATTGGTCTTGTGTTGTTGATGAAGCAGTTATATCTTGAATAAACAACCTACACAATGAAAGATTCCATTAAAAATCTTCATTAAAACACATAAAAGTAAAACAAACACTCACCTTGTTGCATATATACGTTGTTTGCATGCTCCACCACCTTTTGAAAGAGCTTCAAAGGATGAAAATGCTCTTTTCCGATGTCTCATACCAAGTGGAGTCTCTTTCAGCTGCTGGAGATTGGAAGTTAGCTTTGAAATTGTGCTTTGTTTTGCTTCAATATCCTATTCCAAATCTGCAAGTTGTTTTTGTAAAGATATGATTGTGCTTTCCAAAGTGACCACCCTCATATGATGGATGTGATATTAGTGGAACCAATACTTAGCAGTAGCAAGTGAATGTGTAGATAATTGCTTGCAGTAACCTAATAGTCCAGTTTCACCTGCACCAATGAACTAAAGTAAAGTTGAGAGGTTATGGAATGTTGGATGGTAAGAAGATATTGGATCAAGAGGATATAGTGAACCATGAGCCCAAAGATCAGTACTTTTTTCTCTAGCTGCACGACGTTCATTCTGAGAATTGGCATCATTGTTGCATTGTGTATTTGGAGCAAACTCTCTAGGCACACAAACATGGATACTTGTTGATGCAAGAGCATGCGAACGTTCTACTGTGAAGTTTGTGATACATGTCAACACCATCTTTGCTAATGACCAGCAATATCAAAAACAAACGAGCTTAAATTGCAATCTCAACACCACATAGTGAAGATGTTTTGAACTCCTAATCACCTTGAGTATGCTCATATTTTGTGTGATTCTAAGTATGCCCAATTGTTGGAGTTTCAGGTCTACGGAAGCACATGAACAACACAAGGAAGAAGAAGAAGCTTGGATCACAACACATAATAGTGAATGTATTACCACTAGAATGTACAAAGATAAGTGACCCATTAGGGTTGTAGGTGTATATACAAGGGGTTGGGGGAACCTCCTAAAGAGGGATGATGATGCATATCATTCCATTACTGATGCAGATCTATATGATGCACTTGTTGATGATAGAGCTAATATTGAGGATGAAAGAAACTATGCAAAAATGGATGGTGCAAACTTTTGTGTGACAGAAAATTAGATGCACCTCTATCATATCGTACTCGTTCATGCTCTCATAGTGCTTCTTTTGCATCACATTGTTATGCTATAACCGCCTCTAGTCTTTGTGATGAAAATGAGGCTATTTTGTTTGATGAAGCACAAAATTCTAAAAATTGGATGGCTACTATGCAATCAGAATATGATGATGTCATGAAAAATGGTACCTGGTCTTTATGTGACTTGCATCCTAGCAAGAAGGCCATTGGCCCCAAGTGGATATACAAGTTGAAGCGAAAGCCTGATGGAATAGTTGATAGTATAAGGCTAGGCATGATGCAAAGGGTTATACATAGGAAAGCGGCATTGATTTCGATGAGACATTTGCACCTACATGCCGAATGACTATTGTCGTAGCATCTGTGCACTTGTAGCTCATCATGGTGGGAATGTACACCAGTTGGACATTAAAATTGCATTTTTGAATGATGACTTGCATGAAGAAGTGTATGTTTTTTGAGCCTCATGGCTTTCTACAGAAAGGGCATGAAAACCAAGTGTGCAAGTTGAAAAAAGCATTATATGGGTTGAAACAAGCACCACATGCTTGGTATGAAAAATTGCATGCCTACCTGATTGAAGATGGTTTCTAAAACAGTCCAACAGAGAGCAACTTATATGTTAAGCGTGCTAATGATGTGCTTCTGATCGTTATTGTGTATGTTGATGACATGATGCTCACTAGCCCTCATCAGAAGCATATTTCTGATTCAAAGGCTGATCTACATGCTTCATTTGAGATGTGAGATTTGGGGCATTCACATCATTATTTGGGCATTCAATTTATGCAAGTTGATGGCAGAATAGCTTTGTTTCAAACAAAATATATGGACACATTATTGCAACATTTTGGCTTTGAAGACTGTAAACCGATTGCCACTCCTATGGAGATAGGTTTATGATTGAGTCTTCATGATGCTGGAGATGCATTTGATGTTGTTCTCTATCAGTAGGTTGTTGGATGCTTGATTTACTTATGCATTACTCGGCCAGATATTTAGCTTGCTCTCTCACAGATGAGTAGGTTTATGCATTGCCCATGAGCATTGGGAGGGGGTTAAGCACATCTTTTGCTACTTGAGTGGTACCCGACTACTTGGATTGTTTTATCCCAAGGGGGATCACTACTACTGGTTGAGTATAGGGCAACCTTCATAGCGACTGTTGAGTCTGTATGGCTTACATGCCTTATGGCTAATAGTCAGAGCACATTGGAAGTAGCAAGGAACCCTATGTTCCATGATCGCACTAAGCACATTGAGGTGCATTATCATTATGTCAAGGATAGGTTCTCTATTCGATAGATGAGCTTGGCATATGTGCCCACACAGGAGAACATTGCAGACCTCTTCATGAAGGCTCTACTTAGGGAGAAGTTTGAAGCTTTTCGCAAAGCTTTGGGCTTACTTTCTTTTGTGGATTGACTCCACATAGCTTGGCACTTCTTTATACATGAGTGCCAGCTCCTTGTTCACTGCATCACTCCTAGGGGGATTGTTGATATATTTAGGTAGTGATGTGTGTGAACACACTAGGATAGTAGAGGCACTTTTTTCCCTCTTTAAGAGGTTTTTTCTAACCGCTTGTATATACGCCTATTGCCCTAATGGGTTACTTATCTTTGTACATTCTAGTGGTAATACATTCAGTATTGTGTGTTGCGCTCCGAGCTTCTTGTTCTTCCTTGTGCTGTTCGCATGCTTCCGCAGACCTGAAACTCCAACATATGTTTCATTGAAAAATATTGGATAAAAAAGGCATGTTTTGCATGAATCTAACATCATTGGAAATCAAGCCCATTTTTAATGTCAATATCGCCTTGCATCTTTTCTAGATAGTTGTAAATATGTAAAGAAGTAGCTAAGTATCTTGTCTAAACATCTTTTCGAGACTATACTAATAGTTGTGTTGCTTTTCAATTTTATTATTTGGATCATATAGGTATTTTAATATTATTTCAGTGGAACCTTACGATTACATTTACCTTATAAGTGACTTTTCAAATATTTTTATTTATTTTTTTCAATTTTCTAAATATTTGTAATCCAAAAATACATTATGTATATTATTGTGATTCTGAAACCCCCTAGTTTGTGGTAGAATTCTCACATGGTATATGGCTTTTTTTTTAATCTAAAGGAAGTTCGGCATTAGCCTACTCTCCTGAACTTGAATTAAATAAAGAGAAGTACAAGAGAAGGGGACTAGTGCCCATGGGACCCCCTAAATCCCACAAAGCAGGGGAAGCTTTTGCAGAGCTTAGATGGCATTACAAAGAAGGTTAATCACCCTCATGTGGGGCTCACTTGGGTTTAAGCTTGTTATTGATCAAAAGGAGTACTTGATGATGCCTGAAGGGGGGGGGGGATTTCTTACAGTTAACAATCCTTCTTCCAAGGAGGAACAACGATTTCTCAATTGACCACTCTTTGGGGGAGTCACCGAAGTTGAAAGCACATCTTTCCCGCCAGATTTTCCATAGGACCTCCCCTCTGATGGTGTTCTATAGAGTCGCGGAGCAGTCGATCGCTTCTCCCAGCAGGGCTTGCTTCCAACTGAGATGTTTCTGAAGTCTAATTTTCTTTCCAACAGTCTGCGAGACTCTGTTGGAGTTGGGGCAGGTAAAGAAGATGTGTGAAACATCTTTGATAGACCGGTAGCAGTGTTTGCACCAGGGAGGTATCCCACAAAATTTGCTAGCCTTAAGGTTGGTCCAGATTCCATGATGAAGAATTTTCCATATAAGGACAAACTTTTTGATTTCTATGAGGGGGTGCTAGATAGCCATGAACTTCATGTCCCACCGAAGCCGCCTCCATGATAGGCACCACTTCTTGTTGAGGTTAACCTGATAGTCAATCGTTTCTTTGATGTTCGGGATTTTTGATAGGCTATTCCCATTGTGCCATTTGAGACCAAGCGAGCTCGACGTGTCGTGTCCCATGAGAAGGCGAACTTTGTGTCGGTCCCAGGCGAGACATCTGCTTCGCAAAGTGTTCCATTCTTCGTACGAAATGTTGATGCAAGGGTCAATATCCTCTAAGTTGATCCAGCGGTTGGTGTCTTGTTTCCAGAGATGTTTCCATTTTTTGAAGCCTTTGTTCCATAACTTCTTGGCATTTTGAATGTTCCAAGAGTCCACACTCCGGATGCCATGGATCGAAAAACAAATAGAGTGGTTTTGACTGCTACCGACTGCCCACTTCTAATCTTCACTTATTCTTGTGTAGCTTTTGACTTTATTCCAACTCTTCCATAGGGGGCACACGAGATTTGAGCCTTTCAGCAAAACGGGGATCGGGGAAAACAGCAAGGTCAAGATGTCAAGATTCTTCCAATTTGGGAGACCCATGAGAGCAAACTCATTCTTGTTTCTAGAGATCAACTTGACCCACGAGGCCTCCCCATTGCACCAAGCCTTAATCATCCATTTGGCCGCCAGTTTGTTATCCATGCACCCAATGTCCAGGATACCAAGGCCTCCACTATCTCTATGGCTGGTGCAGATGGACCACTTGATTTTAGGCACCTCCCTCCTATTGTGGTCGCCTATCCAAAGGAAGTTTCTACAAATACTATCTAGTTTGGACAGATCTTGCTCTTTTGGTCTCCAACAAGAAAGGAAATAAATGGTAGATGATAAGAGGAACGTGTTGATAACCATAGCA
Source organism: Ceratopteris richardii (assembly GCA_020310875.1). Classification (NCBI taxonomy): domain Eukaryota; kingdom Viridiplantae; phylum Streptophyta; class Polypodiopsida; order Polypodiales; family Pteridaceae; genus Ceratopteris; species Ceratopteris richardii. Next base: position 109,602,911 of record CM035411.1, read on the forward strand.
CGACCAGCAAGATTGATTTGCATACCTCTCCAATAGTTAAGCATGTTTTCGAGTTTGGCCACCACCCAGTTCCACCGCTCTTCCATAGAGACACCAAACCCTAAGGGAATCCCTAGAAGCCGAAAACTTTGGCCCTCCGGAATGATTTGACAGCCATGATCAATGAGAAGGCCGGGCTGTGACCCAACAATAGCTCTAAAGGTGGTCTAAGAGTAGTTGATTGTGGATCGAGAGGCTTCACAAAAAGTAGCCAGACACCTCCAAAACATCTCCAGGCTGCTACTATCATTGTGAACAAACACGTTCATATCATTGGCAAAAAGTATCATGGTGATCTAGCTGTGGTCATGAGACAAACGGAGGCCTTTGATATTACCAGCTTCCACCTGATGCTCCACTAGCCTGGTAAGCCCTTCCGTGGCAATGGCAAAGAGAAGGGGAGCCAATGGGCACCCTTTTCTGATAGATCTTCTAAGTTTGATCACCTTCAAAAGTTTGCCATTAATGTTAATTTGGGTCGATGCATTTTCGAGAAGGGTCACAATCATCTTGGTGAATTTCTGACTACATCCAAGATCTTGGAGCGACTGCAGAATATAGTCCCATTTTATCAAAGTTGATCTTGAGGAAGACCACATCTTGTTTAGACTCATTTGCAAAGTCAAGACCTTCCCAGATATCTATAATGGTTTCCAAAATTGACTTGCCTTTGATGAAACCTTTTTGGTCCTCGCTTAACCATGCTCTCAAGTGGCAAGAGATTCTGTTGGCAATGACTTTGGCAATGATCTTGTATCCTGTTGGAGCATCGTAATAGGACGCAAGTTCTCTATTCTCTTCTTTTCCCCTTTTTTGTGTATTAACTTGATAATGCCATTGTTGAGACAAGATGGAAGCGCGCCAAACTTGAGCACCTCTTGCCAGACCAAACGAAGAGGGGTGGTAACCACCAACTTAAAGGATTTAAAGAACTCATTACTGATCCCGTCAGGTCGCGGGCTTTTACCAGAAGGGAGGGCATCAATGACCTCAATGATTTCTGCTTCAGAGGTAGGGGCATGTAGCAAGGAACGAAGGTTGAGTGGTATCCTGTGGGGGGAAACTCTAGGTATGGCTGCCATACAGTCCCTTCCATGGTGGGAGAGGAGGTTCGAGGTCCCTAGGAGTCTCATGAAGTGCCTTTCAATGATCCCAAAATTATCTTCTTCCGTATTGCATACATTGCCATTTAAGTCTAGTAATAAGGGGATCGATTCTTTGTTATGTTTCCTTTTAAGGATATGGCACATCTCTTTGGTGGGTTTGTCGGCTTTGCTAGCCCACCACTCCTTGAAGAAAATTTGCAAATTTTTCCTTTGTATTTCTTCCTCGTATCTCAACAGCGCTTTGATTTTTTGAAGACCTTTCTGGGCTTGAGATTTTTCTTTGTTCACTTCCTCCTCGAGCCTCCAGAGTCTATGATATAGAGCTTCTCTACGAGCCCGCCGCACAGTCTCGAGCATCTTCCTCGATCTAATCATGATCTTTCATGACTTATCGACGCACTTCTCTAGCACTTGGTTGGGGAAAAGTCGGACGTGAATGCCTCCTTGCATACATCAGCAATTTCTTGATGGACGGAGGGGAGAGAGAAGAAGGGTGCACTAGCGTGGAACCAAGGAGCCTTATGGATCTTGGTGAAAGGTTGGAAAGTGATAACGATGGGGTAGTGATCAAAGATGGTGAGGTCGGTACATTGCGAGAGGGAAGGGTGGCCCCACTGATGAGTAAAACTCTGAGAAATGTAGCATCTATCAAGTCTAACTTTCCTCAGGTCCTCACCCCCTTGGAGATTTGACCAAGAAAAGCCATTTGAATCTCTGAATTTGACCAAATCTAGGTGTAGTTTGGTTTTGTCCCACGTTTCTTTCTCCCGACTATCAATGACCATGCCCTTGCCCATCCATCTGTCCATAGGGTCCTCCACCATGTTGAAGTCACCACAAATAAGCACGTTGTGGGGGAGCGAGTCCAAGGATGCCCAAGTGTTCAGTCTCTCTAACACCCCATTAGGGGCATACAAAGAAACTAAAGTAAAACAAAAAGGAGCACCAAAAGAAACAGCAATCCATCGATGGCATTCATCTTCAATGGAGTTCTCAAGCTTTTCAAACCAGAATTGATTAATACCGATTACCATTCCACCGGACCCCTGCTGGTGCGCCGTTGAAATCCAAACATGGGTCGAGGAGACATGTCTAAGCCGTTTCTGGAGGTCTTCTCCGTCAATTTTAATCTCTTGAATACATATAAATTCTGGGTTTAGGCTAATGTCGCGAAGCCATTGACCAATGATGGTCGCTCTTGAGGGGTCGGTTAGCCCTCTAGCGTTTAATGAGATGATGATCATTGTTGTGGTGAGCCCTCTTTGCGGGAGGGAGCTTTGTCCTTTCTTTTCTTGGATTCATCTTTCTTTTTTGTTGGGATCGGATCCCGATTTAGCAATAGGTTCTTGTGGGGGCTTTTCCAGGGTAACTCCATAGGTTGTTTTCCTTTGCGGGATGCCTCCTGTTGGGAAGATTTGGGCACTGTTTTCGACACCATTTCTGGAATAGTCGATCCGATGATGGAACTTTCACTATCCATGTTATCTTTGTTACTAGTAGTAAAGCTATCTTCTTTGCTTGTTGTGTAACCCTCCTGGGAGGTTTCTTTATTGTCAGCGATCTCTCGGGCTTTGTCGTTGGTGTCCACCTCAAGTTGGTTCCCACGTGGGTAGTCAAACGCATTGATCTCCTTTTCCAGATTGCAATACAAGTTGCTTGAGGGGATAACTGACATGTTGTTTCGCTTAGAAGGCGCCCTAGGGCTTCTTTTCCTTCTTCTTCTGACTTCGATGAACCCGTCTGCATCAGCTTCTGGATTAAGGGGGCCCTTGACTTCCTCTTCGTTCATCGAGTGAGTCAATGCCCCTTCCTTGTCTTGAGCATTTCTGGGGGCTTCTTGATTTTGCTTGCTTTTTTGTCTCAAAGGGCAATCTTTAATCCTATGACCTTCTTGGCCACAACGAAAGCACGCGTTGGGAAGGTTTTTGTAATTGATGTCTTGCTCCCATACATCCCCTTCACCCAAGTCCACTTTGATCTTCGATGGAAGCGGCATGCTGAGGTCAGCCTCGACACAGATTTGAGGGTGCCACCGAGCATTGAACGAGTGTCTTGCACCATCATAAATGAGACCACCAATGTCCCCGCGTGAGGCCAACGGCTTGCCGATAGGAGAAACAATATCCCACACGAAGTTGTACAAGACATATGGCAGGTTAGGGAGCTCAACCCAGAGAGGGTACCTAAGCGATTTTGATTTGTCGGGAGTAAAATCAGGGGACCATCTGAATAGGCACAGGGTCGCCCGGTCGAGTTACCAGGTTTTCGACACTTAGGGCTCGAAATGCCATATCTTCATTTTCAAAGACTAGCAACATGTGGCTTGCCGCTAAGAACTAACACTGACAAACAATTAGCCCATGGGGGAACCACTCATTGCGAAGCCACTGTCGCACGGTTTTGAGCGGGTGCCTAGGGCCAAACATTTGGCTGATGAGGCAAACTTTCTTGAGCTCCTCCTGAGTTGAGAGAGTTGCGGATCTACTAAGGGAGACCAAGGGGGGTTCAACACTCTCAGAGGCCCCAAGGGTGGCACAAGATCCCCCCTCCAACAGAAAGGTCAGGTTACCAGTCTCCCTGGAGGAGGGGCCAGGTTATTTGTCACAAGTGAGAAGGTCACCAAATCCATGACAAAGGCCCGACAAGAAAAGAACCTCCCCCTTTTCAAACTTCTAAAAAAAGACAGGAAAATCAGAGAGAGAGCAGCCTTGAGCATGCGACCTCTTCTGCAGCCCTGATCCCAATGGCAACCATCTTGAATAGCCCACGAGAGTCCCACAATAAAGGATAGCTCTTTTTTTTTCTCTTCTTTTTTTTGAATCTTTTCTCTTTTTTTTTCCTTTTTATTTTCTTTTCCCTTTCTTCTTTTTTTGGACTATCTGTTCACTAACTGATCTAATTAATGCGAAGGAGTGGTCCCAAAAGCCAGTAACTTAGGAAAAGAGATTACTGCAGATGCGTTGAAGGTAACTCTTTGTGTATGCATTGATGGTAAATACTCCCAATGCAGGTGAAAAGATGAATTGCGATTGACACAAACCAGTAGCTACACCCAGAGTGACACGAGAGCAAATCTGTTGATCGCAATAAATGGAGGTCCTCCACGACGGACAAGGATCACCACACACTGACACGAGAAGAAGCAATCAGTCGTGATTGATACATTCAGTCAATCGCGACCGATACATACATTTAGTCAATCGCGGCTGATACATGTTGATCGCTGCTTTTCAAGGAGGCCACTCGTGCAAATCGGGAGCCAAGGATTACTGAGTGGCCATTGTTGGGGTGATCGACGTTTTCGGTAGTACCGCTTTTATACCTTTGATAGTAGTAAGCTTCCCGTACCACCCGCCTGCCGCAGCAAAGACTCGAACCTTATCAAGCCTGCGGAAATTCGCTGTGCCACCGAATTAGTGTTAAACTACAATGATGTTAGAACACCTCTATAATCAACAGTAGCTTAACAAGGCTTCTGCCACTCAAACTCTATTAGACTGTGCTTTGAATTCTCTTGAAATTCCAACGGAACTTCACCGGACTGTCACCGAAATTTACTAGAATCTTACCGGAATGATCTTCAATTCTGTTCGTAATTGTTTTAAATGTCTATACGTGAAACAAGGAAGTGATGAGTGAACTTCCCTTACTGACAGAACTCTTCCTGAAGTTTAGAGGAAAACCTCATCAGTTCAGAGTGCTATTTTCGGTCCGACTTTGTACTGTGTGTACATATCCATTTCACCGAAAACTTTGATCCGTATAAAGTAGAGAATTCTAGCTACAAGATAAGCTATGTCTCATACAAAACTCTATATTATTCTGCGAGATATACTTTGTAGTTCTTCCTGAAAACACGTTTATTGAGTAAACCGTAAGTGACTGAAAGTACATATAGGGTGAAACTGTAACTGTTAACTAATTCTAATCGTAACATAGAATATTCAAACTTCTACTCATACGAAGAATGTGCGCAGAGCTTCCACATGAACATGTGTTTTCTATTAGAGAAGATGTGTACAAACAAGCTTGGCCTCTTCTTGCTCAAGCTATAGAAACTCTCCTACACTGAGTAGTTTCTTATTACCATCTCTCTCAGATGAATACTTGACATTTCAGGTTTCTGTTATTCATCTTTACATACGCGATCTATGGCGTCTTCTATACTACATACGCGATCTCTAGCGTCTTCTATCTCTCTCTCTATCTGTATATTTGTATCTCTGTGTCTCTGCGCTTCTGCTATATTTCATGTCTCCCTCTTCGCTCGATTCTTGATTGATATATATATAGTCTTCATTCTTCCATGCTCTTCCGCGCCTTTCACTTTCGGTATGATCCACGATCCTTCTTTATGATTCTGCATGCTGTATAGTTCGGTCGTGCTTCTTTAATTCTGCTTCTCTTTGTCTTTTCTCCGTCCCTTTTTGTCTGGATGCCAAATTCGTGAGTGCTTCTTCAACAGCTCCCCCTCAATCACTAATTTGCATCTTCCGGTCTTCATATATCTTTCTTTCTTTTATACCTGCCTTTTCTTTGAATCTGTTTATCTTTGTTCCATCCAAACTCTTCGTCAGCATATCTGCAATCTGATCTTTTGTCGGAGTGTATACAATTTCTAACTCCTTCTCCATTACCTTTTCCCTCAGAAAATGATACTGAATCTCTATGTGTTTTGTTCTTGCATGAAACACCGGATTCGCTGCAAGATATAGAGAGCTCATATTGTCTCCATGTATAATTGGAATACCTTGATCAATGCCCAAGCTTTTGAGCAAGTTGCTTTTCTTAACCTGCACACAAATTTTGGGTATCTGGAGCTTATAAACCCTTCAGGCTGCTCCATGTAAACTTCATCTGATATATATCCGTTCAGAAATGCATTCTTGATGTCTAACTGATTTAGCTTCCATCCTTTTGATGCTGCTATAGCAATTACTGTCCTTATGGTTGACATCTTTGACACCGGACTAAACGTCTCGTCGTAATCTATGCCATGCGTCTGAGCATAGCCTTTGACTACCAGTCTAGCCTTATATCTGGCTATCCTTCCATCTGCAAGCTTCTTTAATTTGTAAACCCATTTACTTCCAATTACTTTCTTACCATTTGGTTTAGGAACAAGCTCCCATGTCTTGTTCTCCTCTAGTGCAGTGAACTCTTCTTCCATTGCTTCTTTTCTTTAGCTTCAGCATAGCTCTGAGGTTCTTCATCATCTTTGACCGTATATGCATAGTCTTTCTGAGTTATGTATGAAGTATCATACGAGTACCTTTCCGGTTGTCTTCTAATCCTACTTGACCTTCTTGGTTCACATTCTTCATAAGTGTCTGAATACACTTCTTCATCTTCGTTTCTCATACCTGATCCGATCCTGGACGTGCTCGCTTGCATATGATCTTCATCTCTATTCACCTGCACAATTGATTTTCCTTTTTCCTTTCTTCTTACTTCTTCTTCAAATTCTTCAGTTGTATGACTTTGATCTGTATACCAGCTTTTCTGTTCATCAACGTAACATCCCTTGAAACAATAAACTGCTTAGTTAGAGGGCTCCATAACCTGTAACCCATCTGTCTTTCATCATATCCGACGAACACATATTTTTTTGCTTTCGGTTCAAGCTTATGTCTAAGTTGAGACAGTACATAAGCATAAGCGACTGATCCAAACACTTTGCAGTGATCAAGTGTTGGCTTCTTTCCCCACCAAGCTTCATAAGGGGTCATTCCATCTAAAACTGTACATGGTAATCTGTTTACCAAGTATGTCGATGTGTTTACGGCTTCAGCCCAAAGATAATTTGGACAATCCTTCTCGTTTAACATGGCTCATGCAAACTCAACTAGAGTTTTGTTCCTTCTTTCTGCTACTCCGTTTTGTTGCGGTGTATACCTGCAAGTTATTTCTCTTTTGATACCTGCATTCCAAAGATAATCATTGAACTCTCGGGAGAAGTATTCTCCCCCTCCATCAGGCCTCAGTCTCTTAAGCTTTTATCCTGTGAGTCTTTCAGCGTATGCATGAAAATGCTTGAAGGCTTCAAATACTTCTGATTTTTCTTTTAAGACATATAACGTTATCCATCTTGTAGCATCATCAATGAATAAAACATAGTACCTTGAGCCGCTGATCGATCCTTCTTTTGTTGGATCCCATACATCTGTATGTATGAGTTCAAGTACTCCATCATGTTTGAATCCTTTCTTCTGGAAAGGTCATCTGTGGGCTTTTCCCATCTGACAAGCTTCACACTTATGAATCATATGTTGGTTCTGTACGTTCGGTAAACCCAATACAGACTGATTTGCAATCATAGCTTTAATTCCTTTTTCATTAAAATGACCTAATCTCTTATGCCAGAGATCAAGTTCTGTAATCACCTTTTCATTATGTGTGAGCAATGCTTGGCCAATGTTCCCTTGTACCCTTAAAGTAAAGAGTCTGCCTTCTTTCTTACCAGAGACGATCTGGTTGTATCCGTTCTCGGGATCTTCTACAAATACTCCTTTATTTATAAATCTGACCTGAAAACCTTTCTCAACTATTTGTCCTACGCTGATCAAATTTTTCGGTATTGTCGAAACATACAAAACATTGGTTAGTAAATCTGCTCCACTCTTACACTTCACTTTTCCAATTGAATGAACATTATGTCTTGTATTGTCACTTGTTTGAACAGTGTGACACGAACTACCTTTTTCCAGTTCTGACATCAATTCTATATTTCGTGACAAATGATTAGAACATCCGGAGTCAATGTAAAGTACCTTTAGGTCTTCATTTTCTGATGTGCTGATAGAGTTCATCATCAACGATGTATGACTTTCATTTTGCATGTCATTTGTGTAGTTGTTGTAGGTGGTGTTATAGGATTGATTTTGTCCCCAACTTCTTGTTCCACCTCTGCCATAGCCTCTTCTTTGATTTTGTCTACCTCTTTAAAAGTTACTCTGATATCTTCCGCTTCTGCCTCTACTGTTACTATTCTGATTTGATCCTTGTTGATTGTGCCAGCAATCATGGGCCAGATAATTACTGAGTCCACAAATCCAGCAAGCTTTCTTGTTGATATTCTGATTGCTTCTTCCTTTTCCAGAGCCTCTTGCTCTTCCTCTGCCGGTGCCTTTGCCTCTAGCATAATAAACCTAAGAGCTCGACTCTTCTTCATCTTTTGACTTACCTTTTTCTCCTTTCTTTTTGTTCTTCATGTACATTGCAGAGCTTTGTCCTTTATCTCCATCTCCTTTCAGGTCTTGCTCATATGTGAGCATCAATCCTAGCAACTCATTTAAATCTGGAACAAAATGATTTAAAGAGAGTTCAGTTGAAAGTACAAAAGGTTTCCGCCTTTCATCTCCTCTCAAACGTGTGAGCACTTGCGCTATCAATCTGTGGTCTTTGATATCTTCATTTATGGATCCAAGAATGTCTGCTAGATCCTTCATTTTAGTAACATAGTCACTAATGCTTTGATTCGACTTCTTTTTGAACGTTGTGAATTCGGACCATAAGCTAGCCTTCCTCGCTTTCGTAGTATTTTGGAAATGGTCCTCCAACGCACTCCATATGTCCTCCGCTGTTTCCAGGCCTCTAATATGCGGTAGTAGATAATCTGTAACAGTACTATAAATGTATGCTCTTGCCGTTGCATCTTTTCTTCTGCCACAGCTTCAAGGCTTCCAATTCTTCTTCCTTTGGTTGTCTATTGACTTCAAAGGTCGGCTTCTTTCCTTCTCCGGTCACATACATCATTAAGTCCTTACTCATAAGTAAGGCTTCCATGCGCATTACCCATGCGGGATAATTATCTCTGTCCAGCTTGTCAATAGAGAATGTACTGCCATGATCTTGTTTTCTTTCTTTACTTTGACACCTCTTGTTAGATTTTACGACTCTGATATCACTTGTTGTGGTGATTAACCGGCTCTGATACCACTTGTTGGGGTGATCGACGTCTTCGGTAGTACCACTTTTATACCTCTGATAGTAGTAAGCTTCCGGTACCACCCGTCTGTCGCAGCAAAGACTCGAACCTTATCAAGCCTGTGGAAATTTGCTCCGCCACAGAATTAGTGTTAAACTACAGTGATGTTAGAACACCTCTATAATCAATAGTAGCTTAAGAAGGCTTTTGCCACTCAAACTCTATTAGACTGTGCTTTGAATTCTCTTGAAATTCCACCGGAACTTCACCGGACTGTCACTGGACTGTCACTGAAATTTACCAGAATCTTACCGGAATGATCTTCAATTCTGTTCGTAATTGTTTTAAATGTCTATACGTGAAACAAGGAAGCGATGAGTGAACTTCCCTTACTGACAGAACTCTTCCTGAAGTCTAGAGGAAAACTTCATCAGTTCAGAGTGCTATGTTCGGTCCGACTTTGTACTGTGTGTACATATCCATTTCACCGGAAACTTTGATCCGTATCAAGTAGAGACTTCTAGCTACAAGATAAGCTATGTCTCATACAAAAATCTATATTATTCTGCGAGATATACTTCATAGTTCTTCCCGAAAACACGTTTATTGAGTAAACCGTAAGTGACCGAAAGTACGTATACGGTGAAACTGTAACTGTTAACTAATTTTAACTATAACATAGAATATTCAAACTTCTACTCATACGAAGAATGTGTGCAGAGCTTCCACATGAGCATGTGTTTTCTATTAGAGAAGATGTGTACAAACAAGCTTGGCCTCTTCTTGCTCAAGCTATAGAAACTCTCCTACACTGACTAGTTTCTTATTACCATCTCTCTCAGATGAATACCTGACATTTCAGGTTTCTGTTATTCATCTTTACATACGCGATCTATGGCGTCTTCTATACTACATACGCGATCTCTGGCGTCTTCTATCTCTCTCTCTATCTGTATATCTGTATCTCTGTGTCTCTGCACTTCTTCTATATTTCATCTCTCCCTCTTCGCTCGATTCTTGATTGATATATATATAGTCTTCATTCTTCCACGCTCTTCCGCGCCTTTCACTTTCGGTATGATCCACGATCCTTCTTTATGTGCGTTATGTGCACTCCCCTGTTCACTACTCTGTTACACATCCTGTTCTCATATTTACAATTCTTGATTCGGTTTTTTGATTCTGCACCCTGTACAGTTCGGTCGTGCTTCTTTAATTCTGCTTCTCTTTGTCTTTTCTCCTTCCTTTTTTGTCTGGATGCCAAATTCATGAGTGCTTCTTCAATAGCCATAGCGACAAGAGTAGCGAGGAAAGAGGAGGCTTATGGGTCTTTGCAACAGCGCTGCTCACAGAGCTGCCAAGCAATTGATAGAAGCACGACGGACAAGTGTTCATGCGCGATTGATAAGGGCATGACGGACTGGGTGACGATGGATAGAAGCACGACTGAGAGTGGACAAAAGGACCTGCAATCAAGAGATGAACCCGCCGCGATGGACACGTTTCGAGAGATATATTTTATCTTCTTTACTTCAGTTTTTTTGGTATATGGCTTTTATAGGAAAGTATTTTCAAGTTTATTAATATATATAGTGTAAAATCTGCACTTTTCTTCTTGTTTATAACATTTACGTCTTAGGTTGATCTTACAACTATCTTCTTTTCATGCTTATAATAAGGAGATAAAATAATACATCAATGCTATTAGTGTTATAGTTCTATTTAGACCTAGTTGGATACCATTGGGCTATCTGAATTGGTCAAGATCTTTAACTATTGAAGATAGTCCACTGGTAGACCATGTAAGCCAAAATATGAATATTATACTAGTATCATTCATATACTATTTTAGTTCTTATCATAAGCAAAAGAAGATATCTATGACCAACACAAGTAGTCCAATGGTAGGCCATGTAGGCCTAGATGTAAATATAACAGTAAATTACCATCAAGAATCCATCATGTGGTCTAACAATTCCTCTATATGTAACGAATTGAACTCACAATCTTTTGGATAGGAATGTGATGGGCTAACCAGTTTCCCCAAAAGCCATGGTTGAGGATTACTTCCTAATCCTCCCTCTTAGGGTGTAGTTCAACCATCTCCTACCTATCAAGGGTGTGGTTCTACCATCTCCAACCTATCGCTTTATTACATTCTCCCCCCTTAGTAGATCACTGTATGTTATACTTATATCTAGGCTTACATGACTTATCATTGGACTATTCGCATTAGTGAAGGATCCAAAGTGGATCAAGGACGATATCTCCAGGGAGACAAGGATCTACCATGAACCCTATAGTGGAAAAACATATTCCAATGGTAGTCCATGTATGCACAAATAAAAATATAGCAAATAAAACTTTTGAAAAAAAAGAAAAAAGATCCTAGAAAATTGTAGATGATCTAGTAAAAAACAAACAAGAGAAGAGGTAACATCTTTTAGAAGTCAATACATAAGAGCAATGTTAAGAGCAAAGAGTAGCTAAATCAAGAAGTATGCAATTTATAGTGAGTATATATATAAAAGATGAGGGAAAAAATTAATTGAAAATTTTTTCATTTAATTTTATGAATCATTTATGCATATAATAGCATATTATAATAGTTGTGACTTGACATAAATGTTATAATTGTTCTTTTAACACTAGGTTTGCACTTGGAAACTTTAATGTCACTTGACATGAATGTTATAGTTGTTCTTTTAACAGTAGTGTTGTACTTGGACACTTTAGTATCTTGAAAAAGAGATAGTATTTGATGAGTTTTCTAGATTATTAGAAGGAACCATTTATAAATGTAATTATGGAACATGTGAGAATAATGGTTGAATAATAGTTTTCATTAAAGCATATAAACAATAAGATTTATTCACTAATTTTATAGTGCTAATTTCAATTGATGCAAAAATAATACTGATATTACTTAGAGTTGATTTTTTATTAAAATCATGATATGACATTTTTAGCTATTGTAAATGCCATAAAATCTCTTATTTTTTATATCTTAACACTTTTCTATCCATAGTCAGAGATTTGTAATGTTTTTAATTAGGTTTATGGCCTAAAACTAATGCAATATGCGTCATGATGGTGTTATCATCTATGAATTATTTTGCAAAGTGATGGTATGGGTATGACACAATTTATTCCAACTCTTCCATAGGGGGCACACGAGATTTGAGCCTCTCGGCAAGAGCAGGATCGGGGAAAACAGCAAGGTCAAGATGTCAAGATTCTTCCAATTCGGGAGACCCATGAGAGCCAACTCATTCTTGTTTATAAAGATCAACTTGGCCCACAAGGCCTCGCCATTGTACCAAGCCTTAATGGTCCATTTGGCCGCCAGTTTGTTATCCATGCACCCAATGTCCAGGATACCAAGGCCTCCACTATCTCTATGGTTGGTGCAGATGGACCACTTGATTTTAGGCACCCCCTCCTATTGTGGTCGCCCGTCCAAAGGAAGGTTCTACAAATACTATCCAGTTTGGACAGATCTTGCTCTTTCGGTCTCCAACAAGAAAGGAAATAAATGGCAGATGATAAGAGGAACGTGTTGGATAACCATAGCATGACCAGCAAGATTGATTTGCATACCTCTCCAATAGTTAAGCTTGTTTTCGAGTTTCGCCTGCACCCAGTTCCATCGCTCTTCCATAGAGACACCAAACCCCAAGGGAATCCCTAGAAGCCGAAAAATTTGGCCCTACACAATGATTTGACAGCCATGATCAATGAGAAGGTCGGGCTTTGACCCAACAATAGCTCTAAAGGTCTTCTTAAGGTGGTTGATTGTGGATCCAGAGGCATCACAAAAAGTAGCCAGACACCTCCAAAACGTCTCCAGGCTGCTACTATCATTGTGAACAAACACATTCATATCATCGGCAAAAAGTATCATGGTGATCTGGCTGTGGTCATGAGGCAAATGGAGGCCTTTGATATTACCAGCTTCCACCTGATGCTCCACCAGCCTGCTAAGCCCCTCCGTGGCAATGGCAAAGAGAAGGGGAGCCAATGGGCACCCTTGTCTAATGGATCTTCTAAGTTTGATCACCTTCGAAAGTTTGCCATTAATTTTAATTTGGGTCGATGCATTTCTGAGAAGGGTTGCGATCATCTTGGTGAATTTCTGACTACATCCAAGATATTGGAATAGTCCCATTCCAGCCTGTCGTAGGCTTTATCAAAGTCGATCTTGAGGAAGACCACATCTTGTTTAGACTCATTTGCAAAGTCAAGACCTTCCCAGATATCTATAATGGTTTCCAAAATTGACCTGCCTTTGATGAAACCTTTTTGGTCCTCGCTTAACCACGCTCTAAAGTGGCAAGAGATTCTGTTGGCAATGACTTTGGTAATGATCTTGTATCCTGTTTGGAGCATCGTAATAGGACGCCAGTTCTCTATTCTGTTCTTTTCCTATGTTTTGTGTATTAACTTGATAATGCCATTGTTGAGACAAGATGGAAGCGCACCAAAGTTGAGCACCTCTTGCCAGACCAAACAAAGAGGGGTGGCAACCACCAAGTTGAAGGATTTAAAGAACTCATTAGTGAGCCCGTCAGGTCCCAGGCTTTTATCAGAAGGGAGGGCATCAATGACCTCAATGATTTCTGCTTCAGAGATAGGGGCATGTAGCAGGGAACAAAGGTTGAGTGGTATCCTGTGGGGGGGGAAACTCTAGATATGGCTGCCATACAATCCCTTCTATGGTGGGAGAGGGGGTTTGAGGTCCCCAGGAGTCTCATGAAGTGCCCTTTAATGATCCCAAAATTATCTTCTTCCGTATTGCATACATTGCCATTTACGTCTAGCAATAAGGGGATCGATTCTCTGTTATGTTTCCTTTTAAGGATACGACACATCTCTTTGGTGGGTTTGTCTACTTTGCTAGCCCACCACTCCTTGAAGAAAATTGCACTTCCTCCTCGAGCCTCCAGATTCTATGATATAGAGCTTCTCTACGAGCCCGCCGCATAGTCTCGAGCATCTTCCTCGATCTAATCATGATCTGTCGTGACTTATCGACTACACTTCTTCAGCACTTGGCTGGGGAAAAGTCAGAGGTGAACGCCTCCTTCCATACATCAGCAATTTCTTGATGGACGGAGGGGAGAGAGAAGAAGGGTGCACTGGCGTGGAACCAAGGAGCCTTAGGGATCTTGGTGAAAGGTTGGAAAGTGATAACGATCGGGTAGTGATGAGAGATGGTGAGGTTGGTACCTTGCGAGAGGGAAGGATGGCCCCGTTGATGAGTAAAACTCTGAGAAATGTATCATCTATCAAGTCTAGCTTTCTTCAGGTCCTCGCCCGCTTGGAGATTTGACCAAAAGCCATTGGAATGTTTGAATTCGACCAAATCCAGGTGTAGTTTGGTTTTGTCCCACGTTTCTTTCTCTCGACTATCAATGACCGTGCCCTTGCCCATCCATGTGTCCATAGGGTCCTCCACCACATTGAAGTCACCACAATTAAGCACGTTGTGGGGGAGCGAGTCCAAGGATGCCCAAGTGTTCAGTCTCTCTAACTCCCCTTTTTCCTTTGTGGGATGCCTCCTGCTGGGAAGAACTGGGGACCGTTTTCGACACCGTTTTCGGAATAGTCGATCCGATGATGGAACTTTCACTATCCATGTTATCTTTGCTGCTAGTAGTAAAGCCTTTTTCTTTGCTTGTTGTGAAACCCTCCATGGAGGTTTCTTTATTGTCAGGGATCTCTCGGGCTTTGTCGTTGGTGTCCACCTCAAGTTGGTTCCCACGTGGGTAGTCACACGCATTGATCTCCTTTTCCAGATTGCAATACAAGTTGTTGGAGGGGATAACTAACATGTTGTTTTGCTCAGAAGGCGCCGTAGCGCTTCTTTTCCTTCTTCTTCTGACTTCGATGAACCCGTCTGCATCAGCTTTTGGATTAAGGGGGCCCTTGACTTCCTCTTCTTTCAATCGAGTGAGTCAATGCCCCTTTTTTGTCTTGAGCATTTATGGGGGCTTCTTGATTTTGCTTGCTTTTTTGTCTCAAAGGGCAATCTTTAATCTTGTGACCTTCTTGGCCACAACGAAAGAATGCGTTGGGAAGGTTTTTGTAATTGATGTCTTGCTCCCATACATCTCCTTCACCCAAGTCCACTTTGATCTTCCATGGAAGCGGCATGCTGAGGTCAGCCTCGACATAGATTTGAGGGTGCCACCGAGCGTTGAACGAGTGCCTTGCACCTTCATAAATGAGACCACCAATGTCCCCGCGTGAGGCTAACGGCTTGCCGATAGGAGAAACAATGTCCCACACGAAGTTGTACAAGAAGTACGGTAGGTTAGGGAGCTCAACCTAGAGAGGGTACCGAAGCAATTTTGATTTGTCAGGAATAAAATCAGGGGACCATCTAAATAAGCACAAAGTCGCCCGGTCGAGTTGCCAGGTTTCAATACATAGGGCTCAAAAGGCCATATCTTCATTTTCAAAGACTAGCAACATGTGGCTTGCCAGTAACAACTGACACTAACAAACAATTAGCCCACGGGGGAACCACTCATTGCGAAGCCACTGTCGCACGGTTTTGAGCGGGGGCCTAGGGCCAAACATTTGGCCGATGAGGCAAACTATCTTGAGCTCCTCCTGAGTTGACAGAATTCCGGATCTACTAAGGGAGACCAAGGGGGGTTCAACACTCTCGGAGGCCCCAAGGGCGGCACAAGTTCCCCCCTCCAACAGAGAGGCCAGGTTACCGGTCTCCCCGGAGGAGGGGCCAGGTTATTTCTCACAAGTGAGAGGGTCACCAAATCCATGACAAAGGCCCAACAAGAAAAGAACCTCCCCCTTTTCAAACTTCTAAAAAAAGACACGAAAATCAAAGAGACAGAGCAGCCTTGAGCATGCGACCTCTTGTGCAGCCCTGAGCCCAGTAGCAACCATCTTGAATAGCCCACGAGAGCCCCACAATAAAGGATAGCTCTTTTTTTTTTCTCTTCTTTTTTTTGAATCTTTTATCTTTTTTTTTCCCTTTTTTTTTCCTTTTCCCTTTCTTCTTTTTTTGGACTATCTGTTCACTAACTGATCTAATTAATGCAAAGGAGTGGTCCCGGAAGCCATTAACTTAGGAAAAGAGACTACTGCAGATGTGTTGAAGGTAACTCTTTGTGTATGCGTTGATGGTAAATACTCCCAATGCAGGTGAAAAGATGAATCGCGATTGACACAGACCGGTAGCTACACCCGGAGTGACATGAGAGCAAATCTGTTGATCGCAATAAATGGAGGTCCTCCACGATGAACAGGGATCACCACACACTGACACGAGGAAGAAGCAATCAGTCGCGATTGATACATTCAATCAATCGTGAACGATACATACATTTAGTCAATCGCGTCCGATACATGTTGATCGCTGCTTTTCAAGGAGGCCACTCGTGCGAACCGGGAGCCAAGGATTACTGAGTGGCTATTAGTGTTATAGTTCTATTTAGACCTAGTTGGCTACCATTGGGCTATCTGAATTGGTCAAGATCTTTGACTATTGAAGATAGTCCACTGGTAGACCATGTAAGCCAAAATATGAATATTACACTAGTATCATTCATATACTATTTTAGTTCTTATCATAAGCAAAAGAAGATATCTATGACCAACACAAGTAGTGCAATGATAGGCCATGTAGGCCTAAATGTAAATATGGTAAGCCAAAATATGAATATTACACTAGTATCATTCATATACTATTTTAGTTCTTATCATAAGCAAAAGAAGATATCTATGACCAACACAAGTAGTCCAATGATAGGCCATGTAGGCCTAAATGTAAATATAACAGTAAATTACCATCAAGAATCCATCATGTGGTCTAACAATTCATCCATATGTAACGAATTGAATTCACAATCTCTTGGATAGGAATGTGATGGGCTAACGAGTTTCTCCAAAAGCCATGGTTGAGGATTACTTCCTAATCCTCCCTCTTAGGGTGTAGTTCAACCATCTCCTACCTATCAAGGGTGTGGTTCTACCATCTCCAACCTATCACTTTATTACATTCTCCCCCCTTAGTAGATCACTGTATGTTATATTTATATCTAGGCTTACATGACTTATCATTGGACTATTGGCATTAGTGAAGGAGTCTAAGTGGATCAAGGACGATATCTCCAGGGAGACAAGGATCTACCATCAACCCTATAGTGGAAAAACATATTCCAATGGTAGTCCATGTATGCACAAATAAAAATATAGCAAATAAAACTTTTGAAAAAAATAAAAAGATCCTAGAAAATTGTAGATGATCTAGTAAAAAACAAACAAGAGAAGAGGTAACATCTTTTAGAAGTCAATGCAGAAGAGCAATGTTAAGAGCAAATAGTAGTTAAATCAAGAAGTATGCAATTTATTGTGAGTATATATATAAAAGATGAGGAAAAAATTAATTGAAAATTTTTTCATTTAATTTTGTGAATCATTTATGCATATCATAGCATATTATAATAGTTGTCACTTGACATAAATGTTATAACTGTTCTTTTAACACTAGGTTTGCACTTGGAAACTTTAATGTCACTTGACATAAATTTTATAGCTGTTCTTTTAACAGTAGTGTTGTACTTGGACACTTTTAAAAAAGAGACAGTATTTGATGAGTTTTCTAGATTATTAGAAGGAACCATTTATAAATGTAATTATGGAACATGTGAGAATAATGGTTGAATATTTCTAGAAAAGAAATAGTTTTCATTAAAGCATATAAACACTAAGATTTATTCACTAATTTTATAATGCTAATTTCAATTGATGCAAAAATAATACTGATATTACTTAGAGTTGATTTTTTATTAAAATCATGATCTGACATTTTTAGCTATTGTAAATGCCATAAAATCTCTTATTTTTTATATGTTAACACCTTTCTATCCATAATCAGAGATTTGTAATGTTTTTAATTAGGTTTATGGCCTAAAACTAATGAGATATGTGTCATGATGGTGTTATCATCTATGAATTATTTTGCAAAGTGATGGTATGGGTATGACACACTTTATTCCAACTCTTCCATAGGGGGCACAAGAGATTTGAGCCTTTCGGCAAGACGGGGATCGGGGAAAACAGCAAGGTCAAGATGTCAAGAATCCTCCAATTTGGGAGACCCATGAGATCCAACTCATTCTTATTTCTAAAGATCAACTTGGCCCACAAGGCCTCCCATTGCACCAAGCCTTAATCATCCATTTGGCCGCCAGTTTGTTATCCATGCACCCAATGTCCAGCATACCAAGGCCTCCACTATCTCTATGGCTGGTGCAGATGGACCACTTGATTTTAGGCACCCCCCTGCTATTGTGGTCGCCCATCCAAAGGAAGTTTCTACAAATACTATCCAGTGTGGACATATCTTGCTCTTTCGATCTCCAACAAGAAAGGAAATAAATGGTAGATGATAAGAGGACCGTGTTGATAACCATAGCAAAAGGAGTACAGCAAGTTAAGGAGCTCAACCCAGAGAGGGTACCGAAGCAATTTTGATTTGTCGGGATAAAAATGAGGGGACCATCTGAATAGGCACAGGGTCCCCCGGTCGAGTTGCCAGGTTTCGACACTTAGGGCTCAAAACGCCATATCTTCATTTTCAAAGACTAGCAACATGTGGCTTGCCGACAAGAACTGACACTGACAAACAATTAGCCCACGGGGGAACCACTCATTGCGAAGCCACTGTCGCACGGTTTCCAGCGGGGGCCTAGGGCCAAACATTTGGCCGATGAGGCAAACTTTCTTGAGCTCCTCCTGAGTTGATAGAATTGCGGATCTACTGAGGGAGACCAAGGGGGGTTCAACACTCTCGGAGGCCCCAAGGGCGGCACAAGATCCCCCCTCCAACAGAGAGGCCAGGTTATCAGTCTCCTCGGAGGGGGGGCCAGGTTATTTCTCACAAGTGAGGGGGTCACCAAATCCATGACAAAGGCCCGACAAGAA
Organism: Ceratopteris richardii; assembly: GCA_020310875.1. Taxonomy (NCBI): domain Eukaryota; kingdom Viridiplantae; phylum Streptophyta; class Polypodiopsida; order Polypodiales; family Pteridaceae; genus Ceratopteris; species Ceratopteris richardii. The sequence goes on from CM035411.1 coordinate 109,621,940, forward strand.
AAGAACCTCCCCCTTTTCAAACTTCTTAAAAAAGACACAAAAATCAGAGAGAGAGCAGCCTTGAGCATGCGACCTCTTCTACAGCCCTGAGCCTAGTAGCAACCATCTTGAATAGCCCATGAGAGTCCCACAATAAAGGATAGCCCTCGAAAACAACAAGTTGAAACCCAAATGGGTCCCACATGAGGGTGATAGTAATGTTATCCGCCTCATTTGTAATGCCTTGTAGCTTGCCATACTCCTCCCCTGCGTTGTGGGATTCGGGGGGTCCCATGGGCACTAGTCCCATTCACTTGTAACTTTTTCTCTTTAATATAATTAAAGTCCGAGAGATTAGGCTAAGGCCGAACTTCCTTTATAAAAAAAAAAAAGGATAGCCCTTTTTTTTCTCTTCTTTTTTTCGAATCTTTTCTCTTTTTTTTTCCTTTTTTTTTCTTTTCCCTTTCTTTTTTTTTTTTTTTTTTTTTAAATGGAGGTTCGGCCTAGGCCTACTCCCCCGGACTTTAACTTTGAAATTGCAACTGTACAAGGAAGGGCATAGTACCCATGGGACCCCCCTTATCCCACAAGAACAGGGGTTTACAATACTGGGTTAAACGGCGGTCAACACTACCGCAGGGATAGACAAACAGTGACACTCAGCCACAATGCAACATCATTCCAGATTACATGTCCCTTGCATGTTGCTGCCAGGGATTGAACCCTCGCCTCCGCCTCAAGAGACGAGAGGCCCAACCACTAAGCCAGCGAACTGGGACTTTTTTTTGGACTATTTGTTCACTAACTGATCTAATTAATGCGAAGGAGTGGTCCCGTAAGCCATTAACTTAGGAAAAGAGATTACTGCAGATGCGTTGAAGGTAACTCTTTGTGTATGCGTTGATGGTAAATACTCCCAATGCAGGTGAAAAGATGAATCGCGATTGACACAGACCGGTAGCTACACCCGCAGTGACACGAGAGCAAATGTGTTGATTGCAATAAATGGAGGTCCTCCACGATAGACAAGGATCACCACACACTCACACGAGGAAGAAGCAATCAGTCGCGATTCATACATTCAGTCAATCATGATTGATACATACATTCAGTCAATCGCTATCGATACATGTTGATCGCTACTTTTCAAGGAGGCCACTCGTGCGAACTAGGAGCCAAGGATTACTTAGTGGCCATGACGACAAGAGCAGCGAGGAAAGAGGAGGCTTGTCGATCTTTGCAACAGTGCTGCTCACAGAGCTGCCAAGCGATTGATAGCAGCACGACGGACAAGTGTTCATGCGCGATTGATAAGGGCATGACGGACTGGGTGACGGCGGATAGAAGCACGACTGACGGTGGACAAAAGGACCTGCGATCGACAGATGAACCCGCTGCGATGGACACTTTTCGAGAGATATATTTTATCTTCTTTACTTCAGTTTTTTCGGTATATGGCTTTTATAGGAAGGTATTTTCAAGTTTAATAATATATATAGTGTAAAATCAGCACTTTTATTCTTGTTTATAACATTTACGTCTTAGGTTGATCTTACAACTATCTTTTTTTCCTGCTTATAATAAGGAGATAAAATAATACATCAATGCTATTAGTGTTATAGTTCTATTTAGACCTAGTTGGCTACCATTGGGCTATCTGAATTGGTCAAGATCTTTGACTATTGAAGATAGTCCACTGGTAGACCATGTAAGCCAAAATATGAATATTACACTAGTATTAGTCATATACTATTTTAGTTCTTATCATAAGCAAAAGAAGATATCTATGACCAACACAAGTAGTCCAATGGTAGGCCATGTAGGCATAACAATAAATATAACAGTAAATTACCATCAAGAATCCATCATGTGGTCTAACAATTCATCCATATGTAACGAATTGAACTCACAATCTCTTGGATAGGAATGTGATGGGCTAACCAGTTTCCCCAAAAGCCATGGTTGAGGATTACTTCCTAATCCTCCCTCTTAGGGTGTAGTTCAACCATCTCCTACCTATCAAGGGTGTGGTTCTACCATCTCCAACCTATCACTTTATTACATTCTCCCCCCTTAGTAGATCACTGTATGTTATATTTATATCTAGGCTTACATGACTTATCATTGGACTATTGGCATTAGTGAAGGATTCTAAGTGGATCAAGGACGATATCTCCAGGGAGACAAGGATCTAGCATGAACCCTATATGTTGAAGCTCAAGGTCAAGGACAAAGCATGGAAGCACATCAAAGAAGTGGACATAGAAGAAGAGAGAGCAAGTAAGGAGCTCCAAGAAGTGTATGTCAAATTTTCAGAAGAATCCCCTACAAAAATAGTGATTTTCATCACTAGAAACCATTGTAAATACCATTATCTATTTTTAGTAACTCCATTTTGTTCAAGCCGAGGAGTCCTCGAGCTTGAGGAGTATTAGAAGTACCATCGTACCAATTTTCATAATTTTTAGACTTCGTTTGAGCCCTCAAATAAGCCCTGGAACCTAATTTTTAACTAGGCCGGACACTAGGTCTGGACAGGGCCAAAACTAGTCAAAAAACTATAAAAAGAGCTAGAGAGCTCATTTTTGAGGTTAGCTGGTTAGAGAATAGAACTTTTGTAAGAGAACTCTTTTGCAATCTAAGCTTTCCATTGTTCCTCTCTTTGATCTTACTTTGTGCGCGTGTGTGTGTATGTGTGTGCATGTTTGTGTGCTTTCACTCACGCACTTGTGCCTTCACTTGCTCGTGGTCTTCATACCGGTCCTCACGTCTCCGCGGATTGACAAGTAAAGGAGGTGGTGCTTACGCTTGAGCTACACCAAATTTTGGCGCCGTTGCCGGGGAGAGAGCTTCGAGGACGAGCGTTGTGATGGTAAGATCGTAGATTTGCGACGTTGGAAGGTAAAAAAACTGTCATTTCAGTTCATTTTCTGTTTTTTCCTCTTCATCTTCATCATCATCATCATCTCCACCTTCTTCCATCTTCTTCTTCATAGAAAATTCTTGTTTTTTAGTGCATTTTCACCATCTTCATACCATTTTTCATGCATTATTGTGTGGGAAGGAGTTAGGAGGTGCAAGGGAGAGCAAGCGCTGTATTTTTTTCATGATTTTCTGCTCATACGGAGCTCGCCATAGCCGGCGCTCAGAAATTTGAATTTCCCGCCAAAAAACGCGATTCTGTGATGAAAATCGCGATTCTGTGAAAATTCAAAATTTTTTGAAAAATCACGATTTTCAGTTTTCCCGCCTAAAAGTTGGTTGAAAAAAATCGCGATTCTGTGTTTTTCTCAAAAAAACACGATTCTCTGCTCAAAATCGCGATTCTCTGAAAAACACGATTCTCTGCTCAAAATCGCGATTCTCATCAATCACGATTTTCAGCAAAAACACGATTTTGTTAAAAAGGCGATTCTGTGAAAACACGATTTTTTGCTCAAAATCGCGATTTTCAAAAACACGATTTTGTGCTCAACATCGCGATTTTCAGGTGAAAAATACGATTTTCAAAAAACACGATTCTCTGCTCAAAATTGCGATTCTCACCAATCACGATTTTCAGCAAAAAAACACGATTTTGTGAAAAAACACGACTTTCTGCTCAAAATCGCGATTCTCACAAATCACGATTTTCAGCCAAAAATACGATTTTGAGAAAAACACGATTCTGTGGGACAAAATCGCGATTTTCATGTCAAAAACACGATTCTGAGAAAACACGATTTTCAGTCAAAAACACGATTTTGTGAAAAACACGACTTTGTGAATCACGATTCTCTGAGTCAAAATCGCGATTTTCAGAAACACGATTTTGTGATCAACATCGCGATTCTCTGAAACACGATTTTGTGATCAAAATCGCGATTTTCAGAAACACGATTTTGTGATCAACATCGCGATTTTCAGAAACACGATTTTGTGATCAACATCGCGATTCTCTGAAACACGATTTTGTGATCAACATCGCGATTTTCAGAAACACGAGTTTGTGATCAACATCGCGATTTTCAAAAACACGATTTTGTGATCAACATCGCGATTCTCTGAAACACGATTATGTGATCAACATCGCGATTTTCAGAAACACGAGTTTGTGATCAACATCGCGATTTTCAAATCACGATTTTCTGCTCAACATCGCGATTTTCAAATCACGATTTTCTGCTCAAAATCGCGATTTTCAAAAACACGATTCTGTGCTCAACATCGCGATTTTTTTTACTTCACAGCATCGCGATTTTCAGAAAGTTCACAAAATCGCGATTTTCTCCAAAGGTCCTGTTTGCCTGTTTTGACCCCCAGGAGCCTGATTTGACATAACTTTCTCATCCAAAGTCCATTTTTTGAGCTCTATAGCTTGTTGGAAAGCTCGTTTCAAATCCTACACGATCTCAACTGTTTTTTTCAAGAATAATGCGTTGATTTTGAGATAGGATAATTTGAAGTTGACCCTCAGGTGGGACTAGGGAACCAAGGGGACTCCAAAGAATTTTGAACCATACCAAGGGGAAATTTTGGACTCCTGACTAAAGCTTATGAACCTGAGATCTGGTAGACACTTAGGCAAGGATAAACAAAGCATTAGATCTTCTGAGGCTAGTGTCAACCATACATCCAAGTCTTGGGCACAACAACTAAGTGGTCATCTTTTACTCAGATCGGACACAAGTGATTCAGAAATGTCTTTTAGTATGGGAAAACCTGCAGGTGGCTCAGGGACTGCCCATCTACAAACACCGGAAGGTCCCTATAAGACACAGTTGGAATATATTCGGACCAACCAATTAGGTGCTCGCATCTATGAGGATGGTCTGAGGCGATCAGTGGTCCAACTCAAAAATCCAGATCAATCCTTTGGACTTGAACACCCGGTGGTCAAGTTCGAAGAGGGTTCATACATTGATAAGGAAGGAACCATGTATGTGGTTACCAACCAACCCGATAGGACCGATGAGTTTGGAAATATCATTCATGAGAATGAGATAGGAGACCTAGAACAAGGAAATATAGGACAAGGACCCCAGACTCCTAGAGGCAAGTCAGTTTTGACCCGAGTGATCACTCCAGACTGGATCCCTCAAGACAACAAAAGCATAGAACTATTTTTGAATAGAGAAACAGAGGAAGCCTTTTGGAGATTCAAGCCAGAACAACCTAGCCAATTGGGCATAGTCATCATCTACGAGTTCAAGGATCCAGAGATACCAGGAAAGGTTGTCTACCTGGATAACACATCAGAGAAAATTTTCTTGGTAACAGAACATGATAGACATGCATATACTTGGAAGAATGAATTGATTTTCCCCCCACCAAGATCCAATGTTTCCCACGGCCTCCAAGGAGTAGGGTCATCCCAAGCTCAGGAAGCCCAGAGAGAAAGAACTAGAGAGAGACCGGAGGTAAGTTTTGCACACACAGTGGGCAGGAATAGGTCAGGATTTGAAAATGAAAGACCTGAAAGAGAGAGATATCAAGCACATAGGCAACAAAGAGACGATCATGATTTCCCATTGCTTAGACCAAGAGAGCACTCAAGAACCCTTAGACCCTCTCAAGTGGTTAAGACAATGAAGAACTACTTTGATGGATTTGGAGATCCTTATGATCATGTGGCGGAGTTCAAACAAGTGCTAAGAGCCGAACAAATTGAGGACTGGTTCACCCAGTACGAGGCATTTGGTTTGACCCTTAAAGGCACGGCCTTAGCTTGGTTTCAACCATTGAGTAGAAGCAGCTATCGCGATATAGGTCAACTGCTAGACGAATTCATTGTAGAATTTTCCAAGAGTGGTATCAGGCATAACACATCGTCCCTGATCCATAGTTTCAAGCAGACGCCCCAAGAAACAGTGCGACTAGCAGGTAGAAGGTTCAGACAGTACCTAGAAAGATGCCCTGCTCTAGAGCTACCCACACCAGCCAAACAAGTGGCTTTGTTTTTAGATGGCTTATTGAGCACAAAGTTAAGATCCTATGTATACTTGAAAGACCCTAGATCCATAGAAGAGTGTGTGCGGACGTGCATAGACATAGAAGATAACTTGGGTGAGGAGTTAGGATTGGCCAAACTCTACAAAGATTCGGATAGTTCTACTAGTCATACTTCAAAGATCTCCACAGAAATAGAAGAGATAGCTGAGCAAGTTGCCAAGAAGCTGGGAGTCCAAAATAAACAAACACAGGGAGTCACTTCATTGAATCGGTGCTATACTTGCGGAGGTGACCACATGGCTAACGTATGCCCAATGCAAAACCAAAACATTAGAGAAAGGAATGCTCCATATTGCACTATTGAGAGAAAATACACAAACCACACGGCTCAAGATTGTCCCTACAATAGGCAGGCTGTTAGACAAAATTATCAGCAACCTTACCCACAAGGTAGGTATCAAAATCAATACCAACAGCCATATTACAGACCACAACAGCAATATCAGGTACCATATAGGCCACAACCTGTCTTGGTAAACCAACCACCAGCTCCAGCCAACGTGATTCCAGTCAAGTATGTTGTGGGAGAGGAAAATCCAAATAGAGCTTTGGTGCCACTAACCCCATTGATACCAGATAATGACTCTCATGCTCATAGTTCAGACTACTCCCATGAAGGTAGTCCACATGCTTATTACACAGAGTCACCTGAACATAGTGAGATTTACTCGTATCAATATGAGGCACCGCCTATGGAGCAAAATTGGGAGCCAGAATACTCCAAGGTCATGTACACAAATCCTAACCCTAGGCCCCAGTTGAGACAAATGAGACCACAAGCCCCTAGAGGATCTTGTTTCAGATGTCATGGTGACCATTTCATTCGTGACTGTCCCCACCCACCATCTCCGAGTCAAGGACATGCTATCACAATACAGGCTTTTTGTCCTGATTGTGGCAAAGACCATCTCCCCAGAGATTGTCCAAGAAACCCCTCTAGTGCACCCAAGATTACACCCATTAATGTGGTAGGCTTAGTGGCAGATCCAAGTTCAAGTAGTAGCAATGTGGCTCCTATACAAGCTGTCACTAGAGCACAAGCCTTAAAACAGGATAAACCAGTAGAACAATCAGAGCCGAGTGAATCGGGAGAGCCTAGTAAGAGGAAAACAAGAACATGGAAGGATACCAGAGAGAAGGCCAATCGCAAGTGGAATAAAAAGTTATCGGAACTAGAAGAAGGCTTAAAAGAAGCGAAAACAAAAATAGAAGACATTGCATCTCAAAGCCCCTCGCATGCCGAAACTCCATCCACTCCACCTCATCCCACCCCACCACCCACTGTAAATAGACCGCAACCAGGGTCTGTTCTTGCAGATCCAACCCCAGAAGGCTTGGACATGATGTTCAAGGCCTACCAGGCTCGACTTCAAGAAGGGCCTACAGCGGCAAACCTAGACAAGAGTTACCCTAGAGCAGATTTAGAGATTGAACGGATGAAAATGTGCATGAAAATGGTAGAACAAGCTCAAGCCATACTTGAGACTAGTCAAAAGTTCAATCAGACAAACTCTATCAAATCGGATTTGCATTTCCAGGGCTTACTAGAACGATTAGAGCAGTTGGTAAACAAACCACAAGTTTCTCTACCTCCACAGGCTCAACCAGTTATTGAAAGAGGAAGCTCACCACCAAGGGGAGCTTATGTTCCTAATTCCACGGATGCTGGAATACCTCCTTCTATTCAACAGTACTCTCAAGAGTTCTTGCGGGAAATACAAGAGGAGAAATGGGCCAAGGAGAAGGGTAATTCCCCTCCTATTCCTGAGATTGATGATCTTCATGATCAATTTCCCCAAGACATCCCATCTATTTACGAAGATGAAGCAGAACAACAGGAGGACGAAAGGTTAGATTTTGAATCTAATACCTTAGAAGAACTGCCTCAATTTCCAGGCCCATGGGAATCTGAATCACTCCAGATTAGAGCTCCCACAATACTGGTAAGAAATGAAGACTCAGTGGTTCCAAGGAACACTGATGTCGTGAAGAACACTAAGGTTCAGTGTCATCTCACTGTAGAAGAGCTGCTCAAAGCAAAACCTGAGCTCTGGAATCATGTGAAGGATCAGGTTCCAGAACTTGATTCCAACATGCCAAAAGCAGGCTCCAAGCAAAGGGTACCAGAGATACCTCTAGACAAAATAGGGGACATGTGTGAGGGTGAAGAAGGTAATACTTATCTTCCCATCACCTACCAAGGTTACACAACCAAAGCAATCATAGATTCAGGTGCTGGTGTTGCTATTGCGACCACCTCCTTGTGGAAGCAATGGGGCAAGCCCACATTAAGACCAACTAGAATGAAGCTTCAAATGGCTGATGGTCATTTTGAAAGACCTCTAGGATTGCTAGAAGGGATCACTCTAACCACTTGTGGTGTAGAATTTGAGCACACATTTGCTATATGTGACTTTGAGAAAAATAATGTCTTTGAGATGATCCTAGGAAGACCCTTCCTACGACAATTGCAAATAGTACAGGATTGGGGAACTAACTCCTTGTACTTACAGCACTTAGGGGTCACCACTAAGGTCAATTTGAAGGATTACACCTTCAGAGATGTACCACCCCTACAGTGGAATTCTATCCACAAAGCGAAAGAAGATTCCATCTCTGTGCATTCTGAAAGTTCACCTGATCCATCATGGCTGCATGAAGATACTCATTTGTGGATGTGCAAGGTCGCAAAGGAAGAGGAAAAACGTTTAAAGGCAAGAGAAGAAGGAACTTCGCTAGGAGATAGACCAGTTAGGGACCCAGCCTACACACCGATGATCTTTCCAGATGAGGAGTTTGAGCCTCATGGCTGGCCAGAAATCTTAGCCACCATGGACATTGCTGTCAATGAGGAACAATGGACACCTCATTGTGATGAGGAGGGTTATGATATCTCAGTGTTCATGTGTCAACCCCTGCTAGAAGAATGTGACCCTAGTGATGTCATAGAAGAAGAAGAGAATGACGATGATTTGGAGTCTATTGTGATGGATAGTTGCTTTAACTCAGAGCAGCACTATCTAGAAGATATAGGAGTGTTCACCCAGAAAGAAGAAGAACCTCTCACAAGTATTAAAACAGTAAACTCAAAGGATGGAAGTGAGAGTAGTCAAAAGAAAAAGAAAAGAAAAGCAGTGAAACAAGAAAAGGAGGAATCATTGTTTGAAGTACCAGAAAACTTCAAGAAATATGAAGTTGACGACCGCAAAATTCTGGTACGAATGCCTAAGAGAGAGGCCATCATAGGAGAATCATATGATAATAAAGAAAAGACCAAGAAGATTGTAGTGACCATTGAAGAGAACGAAGAGAGATGCACATATATAGGAGATGATCTAAGTGCAAGAGAAGAAATGGAGCTCATAGCTCTATTAAGGGAATATAGGGATGTGTTTGCATGGCACTATAGAGACTTGAAAGGGGTAGATCCAAGAGTTTGTTCTCATACTATCCCCATGACTGCTGATGCTAAGCCCACCAAACAGAAGCCCTACACATATAATGATACCTATGCAGCCAAAATCAAAGAAGAAATTGATAGGTTGATTGAGGCTGGATTCATCTATGAGATTGAGCATACCGAATGGGTGTCCCCCATTGTTGTGGTACCCAAGAAGAACGGGAAGTTGCGAGTGTGTATTAACCTTAAAAAAGTTAATGCCGCTACGATTAGAGATAGTTATCCACTTCCAATCACAGAACACCTATTGGAGCGTGTTGCAGGCAAGGAAGTTTATAGCTTCCTTGATGGATTTTCAGGTTACAATCAAGTAGCCATTGCCCCAGAAGATCAACACAAAACAGCTTTTGCTACAGAGTGGGGAATCTTTGCATTTCGGGTGATGCCATTTGGGCTCACCAATGCACCTGCAACATTCCAAAGGCTCATGTGTCATGTCTTCAAAGAGTTCTTGCGAAAGAGCTTAGAAGTGTATGTGGATGATTTATGTGCTCATTCCCAAGAAAGACGGGTTCACATCCCTGAACTCAGACAAATCTTCAACAAGTGTAGAGAATATCGAGTGTGTCTGAACCCAGAAAAGTGTGTGTTCATGGTGCGTCAAGGTAAAATCCTCGGTCATATTGTTTCTAAGAATGGAATCTCAACGGATGAAGATAAGGTACGAGCCATAGCGGAGCTGCCAAGGCCAAGGAATGTTAAAGAGGTACAAGCCTTTATGGGCCATTGTGGATATTACCGTAGGTTTATCCACATGTACGCGATCATAGCTAGACCCCTTTATGCCTTGTTGTCTAATTTTGAGTGGAACGACGAATGCGAGAATTCTTTCAATGAACTGAAGAAACGTTTGTGCACAGCACCAATACTGACCACTCCTGATTGGAATAAACCATTCCATGTCCATGTGGATGCATCCAATCATGCCATAGGATGTGTGCTGGCACAACCCACAGGTGAAGGGAATTTAGATTTGCCCATAGCATATGCTAGTAGACAACTAAACCCAGCCGAAAGAAATTATACCACAACCGAGCGAGAAGGGTTAGGCATGGTATATGCTGTAAAGAAGTTTAGACACTATTTATTGGCCAACAAGTTCAAGTTCTTCACTGATCATCAAGCTTTGTTATATTTGGTCAATAAACCTTGCAACACTGGACGCTTAGTAAGATGGTTCCTCTTACTAATGGAGTATGACTTTGAAGTTGTTGTCAGGAAAGGTAGAACCCACCTTCGGGCAGATCACCTTTCTCGCATTACTTCAGGAGAGTCACCACAAGGAGTGTCTGATGAACTACCTGATGCTTATCTGTTCAATTTGGAAGTTGTTCCTAAATGGGCAAATAAGTTGGTACCAGTCCTAACCTTCGGCCCTGCAAATAAGAATGTGAAAACATCACAAGAAGAAATTGTAAAATCACAAAAATATCACATATTGGCAGGAAGCATGTACAAACAAGATACTGAGGGTGTATTAGCTTGTTGTGTCGAGGATGATGAACATAGTAGTTGGTTGCAGCAAGCTCATGAGGGATTGCTAGGAAATCACTATTCTAAACGACGAACATTGCAGAATTTGAAACGTTTAGGAGTGTATTGGCCTAGCATGGACAAAGAAATACATGAGTGGATCAAGAATTGTCCAATGTGTAGAGAGAAACCACCAGTGGAGCATGCGACCCTTTATCAAGTATCATTAATTCCAGATTGGAGTACTCCATTGGTAGAGTTTATGAGATCGGGAAGATTACCCAAAGAGGCCAGTCTAGCAAGAAGACGAAATATGGAGCAAGAGGCTCAAGGCTATGCCTTAGTAGGAGAAAACCTATACCGAAGAGGTAAAGATGGTTACTTAAGACTGTGCGTTCATGAATCAGACTATTTAAGGGTCTTAGAGACTGCACACAGTGGTGTTGCAGGTGGACATTTTGGCCCTGACCGAGTGATTAAAACCATTCTATTCTCAGGACTTTGGTGGCCCACTCTTCATATGGATGCACATACCTATGTGAAGAAATGTGACACTTGCCAACGTGCACAATATCCAGTGAGAAAAGACGAGATGCCCTTGAGGCCAATGATGGGAGGACGTGCATTTTCGAAGTGGGGCATAGACTTCATAGGTCCTATTAACCCCCCAGCTAGAAACTCCCATGCAGAGTACATCATTGTAGCCACAGATTACCTTACAAAGTGGGTAGAAGTCAAAGCCACAACAAAGAATGATGCTCAGACTACGGCTAAGTTCTTATTTGAGAATGTGTTCACGAGATATGGACTACCAATAGAGTTGGTGAGCGATAGAGGCACACACTTCTTGAATGAAGTCATTGAAAATCTTCTCCAAGAATTCTTGGTGATACATAAGAAATCCGCCCCCTATCATCCACAAGCCAACGGACAAGCCGAGAGTACCAATAAGATCCTCTGTAACGTATTGACAAAATTGGTAAATAATAAACGCTCTGATTGGGACAAACAACTTCATCATGCTGTTTGGGCTTATCGAGTTGCCTACAAAACGGTACTCAACGCCACCCCATTTCAGATGGTCTTCGGACAGAACGCTGTGCTACCATTAGATTTCTTAATCCCTGCCTTAAAAGTAGCACAAGAGTATGAGTGGAATGGGCATGAATTGTCCTCTAGGATCTTTGATCTCGAACGCTTGGGTGAAACGAGGCTACGAGCGGCAGCGGGCATCTACGCTGCAAAGAAGAGGCAAAAGGCATACTTTGATGCACACATCAAGGATAAGGGATTGAAAGAGGGAGATCTAGTGTTGGTATACACACTAAAACAACATGCCCGTAAGTTGGAAAAAAGAGGTTATGGACCCATGATCATTAATAGAATTTCCACTAGTGGTGCAGTTCAGTTGGCCACTCTAGAAGGAGATATCTTGCCAAACTATATTAGTGGCTGTAGAGTCAAGCTATATCAAGAACCTCTTACTGAGGATATGCTAATGAGACTCAACACTGCGAAGAAGCGAAAAGAAGAAGAGTTAAGAGTGAGAGAAGAAGCACAGGAAGAGGCCAGAGAGCGTATTAGGCAAAATAAGTTAAGGCGATTAGGCCTAGATGTCAACTCAAAAGCCCCAAAATATCACATGGATATGTGTCAAAAGTCAGGCATTGCGACTTCTCAGGTCATTGACCGAAGACCCTTTGTGACCATAGAGATAGGACAAGGGAAGGGTGCAAGGACGGTGAAAGCATTGATTGACTCAGGTGCAGCAAGTAGTGCAGTTAAACTTTCCTACTGCCAAGACTTGGGGTTGAACATCAATCCCATAGAAGCTTATCTCATAGGATTGGGAGGTGTGGAAACCCCTTGTTTGGGCGAGGTGGAACTTCCCATCTATCTTCAAGATGTTCCAATGAAAGTCAAAGCGCTAGTATGTCAAGATGAGAACCTTACAGAACCACTTGTCTTGGGTCAAGATTGGATCTATGACCATGCAGTTAACTTAAACCTAAGAAGTCAAATTCTTCAAGTTTGGGTACATGAACAATGCATTACATTAGAATTAGAGAACTGCATGCTCCTAGATCATGGCACCACACACTCTCTTAGTTCTTCCAAGACTAATCATATGAAAGAAGATGTTGTATGTGTCAAAAGCTCTATGATGCAGAAGGAGTCAGTCGTGGAAGACCAGGTTCGAAGGCGAGTGGATCTTTCTTCTTCTCCAAAGACTCAAGTAGCCACAGTAGTGAGCCCACCACACAAGCAAACACCACCGTTCACGACAATTGCTACATCAAATAGAAAGACACCATTCGGTAAAAAAGCGGTTCCGGGCATGAAGCAGATCTGGGTACGCAAAGGAGAGCAACCACCAGCCTTACCCCCACAAATCCCATCCATGCACACTAACCAAGCCAGAAGACGAAGGAAGCAGCTCAGACAAGCTCCGTCACAAGATATCCAACAAGTTTGGGTGCCTAAGAAGTTAGCTGCAGCTCAACAAGGGCAATTACAGATGTGGGTACCTAAGAAGATCCTACACCCACAACAACCTTTGTTCTCCCACATGCAAAAGGTTTCAACGAAGAGGCCAAAAAGAGAAAAGGGTAAGAACCACGTACAGAGACCAAAGGAAGATCAAATCAGCTCTTCAACATTAGTAGGAAGACATGCAAAAAGGATATGGGTTTGGAAGCCAAAAGTGCAAGTAGCCTCCACCGAACCAAAGCATCAACCACACTGGATACCACAGTTCAGAAAGCATCCAAAGAGAAAGACGCCTGAAGTGACCTCTACAGTGCCAAATGATGTTCTAAAATGGACTCCAATAAGGAGGATTACATCAGTTCGAGACTCAATGGATACCTCCACTAAGGCCGGCATCAACCTCCACAAATAACATCGAAAGCCTCGAACGAGCAACAACCATGTGCTCCTTGCACAACCCTGTCTTTTGCACCATTCAGGTCATGCATTTCCAAAGTATGCATTAATATAGGGCCACATTACACGGCCGTGCATAGACACACTTGAGAATCCCATGCACAAGAGCACAGTGACATATGTCGAACATTTCTATTGATACTAACTTTTGTGTTCTTGTTTTGTGATATCCTGTTCCTCAAAAAAAAAAAAAAAAAAAAAAAAAAAAAAAAAAAAAAGAGAGAAGTGGGAGAGAGCTTGTTCCCAGTGTGTCTCAGCCAGCAGTGAGATTATTGCTGCCTTATCTGGTAGAGGACAAGCATTTGGCATGAACATGGCATCTACAGCTATGATTTTCTCTTACCATGAAGAGCTTGAAGGTCCGCAACTTGCGTGATGCTTAACTACTTCATGTACCAGAGCATCCAAGGAGATATCTGCAAAAGGTAGTTCTGGAGGAGAAGACTCCTGCATATGGTGAGCTAAAGAGTATATGTGAAACACAGCTTGGTGTAGTTATCCGATGTTGCTTGCCAAGGAATATAAAGCAATTCAATTCTCAGTATTTCCTGAACCAGTATGGAACAGTAGCACTGGTGAATGGTCTATGTCAATCAGCATGGTAATCTCTTAGAAACCGGCACGTGTCCAATATTCCTCTGAGTGTCAATATAGGGAAGTGAACGTGCATGAGCCCAAGCTCAGAAATGCACATTGTTAGTGACAAATGTTGCTTTGAAAAGAGGAGAGGGGATCCACCACTCAAAAGATCTCATCAGTGGACAATCAACATGGACATTCATCAACAAGGTTCCATCCCAAAGGCCGAGTGTACCACACGAAGAGGCAAACATCCATCAACCTTCGCCATGGTAAGTATCTTTACTCTGGAAACACCATAACCATGATAGTTTAGGAAACCTCTTCGTCAGCATACCCTTGAGCACTTAGCTCAAGACCCGCAATTTTTGCACCATACTTCTTCCAATGCATTTTCCAAGTAAGCATGCGTAGGGCTACATTACAAGGCCGTGCACAAGGCACATACTTTTTTCAACCCATGCACGAACACACTTACCCATCACTCAATATGGGTTATGAGTACTTGGCTTGACTACTATGAAGATCAACTTTGGAAGATCTAGAAAACATCAACGGAGACTCACAACGACATAGTCATGCTGGAATATAAGGCAGAAGCACATACCAAGAGACTACAACCTGCAAAGACTCACAGTGATAGATGAAGAACGTCGGACGACTTGTGTTCATACAGAAGGGACACTCCCTCTCAAGGCACTACTTGGAACAATCACTACAACAAGGGTCTGTCAGGGACGACAGACTCGAGAGGGGGGGGAGTGTTGAAGCTCAAGGTCAAGGACAAAGCATGGAAGCACATCAAAGAAGTGGACATAGAAGAAGAGAGAGCAAGTAGGGAGCTCCAAGAAGTGTATGTCAAATTTTCAGAAGAATCCCCTACAAAAATAGTGATTTTCATCACTAGAAACCATTGTAAATACCATTATCTATTTTTAGTAACTCCATTTTGTTCAAGCCGAGGAGTCCTCGAGCTTGAGGAGTATTAGAAGTACCATCGTACCAATTTTCATAATTTTTAGACTTCGTTTGAGCCCTCAAATAAGCCCTGGAACCTAATTTTTAACTAGGCCGGACACTAGGTCTGGACAGGGCCAAAACTAGTCAAAAAACTATAAAAAGAGCTAGAGAGCTCATTTTTGAGGTTAGCTGGTTAGAGAATAGAACTTTTGTAAGAGAACTCTTTTGCAATCTAAGCTTTCCATTGTTCCTCTCTTTGATCTTACTTTGTGCGCGTGTGTGTGTATGTGTGTGCATGTTTGTGTGCTTTCACTCACGCACTTGTGCCTTCACTTGCTCGTGGTCTTCATACCGGTCCTCACGTCTCCGCGGATTGACAAGTAAAGGAGGTGGTGCTTACGCTTGAGCTACACTATAGTGGAAAAACATATTCCAATGGTAGTCCATGTATGCACAAATAAAAATATAGCAAATAAAACTTTTGAAAAAAAATAAAAAGATCCTAGAAAATTATAGATGATCTAGTAAAAAACAAACAAGAGAAGAGGTAACATCTTTTAGAAGTCAATATAGAAGAGCAATGTTAAGAGCAAATAGTAGTTAAATCAAGAAGTATGCAATTTATTGTGAGTATATATATAAAAGATGAGGAAAAAAATTAATTGAGAATTTTTTCATCTAATTTTGTGAATCATTTATGCATATAATAGCATATTATAATAGTTGTCACTTGACATAAATGTTATAACTGTTCTTTTAACACTAGGTTTGCACTTGGAAACTTTAATGTCACTTGACATAAATGTTATAGCTGTTCTTTTAACACTAGTGTTGTACTTGGACACTTCAGTATCCTGAAAGAGAGACAGTATTTGATGAGTTTTCTGGGTTATTAGAAGGAACCACTTATAAATGTAATTATGGAACATGTGAGAATAATGGTTGAATATTTCTAAAAAGAAAATAGTTTTCATTAAAGCATAGATTTATTCACTAATTTTATAATGCTAATTTCAATTGATGCAAAAATAACACTAATATTAGTTAGAGTTGATTTTTTATTAAATTTCTGATCTGACATGTTTAGCTATTGTAAATGCCATAAAATCTCTTATTTTTTATATCTTAACACTTTTCTATCCATAATCAGAGATTTGTAATGTTTTTAATTAGGTTTATGGCCTAAAACTAATCATATATGTGTCATGATGGTGTTATCATCTATGAATTATTTTGCAAAATGATGGTATGGGTATGACACACTTTTATTATCAACATACTATTTGATAATCTTATGGCTAGAAATAGTTTTTGACACCCTTAGGAGTCTAATTTCTATGTTATTTGTTCAAGTTGAACAATACTCCTGTTTCTCTATGCTAAGAAAAGGTCATTTTATGAGAAACTATTGCATACGCTACATGATTAAAGTAAATATGCTAGTTTTTTATATATCAAATAATATGTAATATTTATAGAACTATCTTGATTAATATTATATTCCTTGTAACATTGATTAAATCTATATTTTTAGGATGAAATTTTATTTTTGAAAAAGTTGAATATGGCTACTCAATGAAATATTGAGATTGTTACTGTTATGTGAGATAAGTACAAAAATTATTGGTTTTTATGATATTATATGATGGATTTTGAAATATGAAACCATTATTTTCAGTGTTTTTTATGCATCAATATGATATGAAAGGCTCCTATAGTGTATAACTCTATAATGAGCACCCTATATTGTAGTAAATTACTTATTATAAAAATGGTTTTTCTAATTCGCAAGACTTTTCTTGGATGATTATATGACTTTAAATTATTATTAAACAAATTATTCCAACACGAGAAATTTTTTTTCCTATGAAGACATTTCATTCTTCTCATATGTAAGTCTATAAAAAAACTATTTTTTCGACCAAATTCAATCATTTCTCTATTTTGCACTATCGAAAAGGGTATTCCGAAAATGTTATTTGATTATTATGCATGATTGTTTTTAGTTTCTCACAAAAAGGGACATTGTAGTGTCCTATTTTGGTATAACACTATTTTTGGTACTACACTAGTGTTAATAATATTGTAATAAAGTAAGTCTATGATCCAAGGGTCTAGCCGGTTCACACAGATCTGAAATCGGACACCGTTTGGTCATCCGTGTGTATGACCAAAGATCTCGAGTTTAGACTTACTAGGAGGTCTTGTGCTCTTGTGAACAAGTGAACCACTTAGCTTAGTGGTTAAGACTCAAGGGTGTGAAGGACGAGGTCTTGGGTTCAATCCCCATGGGATACATGGGAAGAGTGTTTTGCCCAAAGAGCTCTAAAACCTTCTAGAAGCATCCACTGGACACTTGGCGCACATGCAGTTACATGGCTGACACTTGGCTGGTTAGTATCCACCTGCCCAAGAAGGCAGTCCCCTGGAGAGAGCTATATATAGAGGCATTTGGTTGGGAGGAGAGTCATCTCTCTAGCATGTGGTGGTCGTAATCCTTGTTCTCTTGCATTGGTATCAGAGCCAAGCTCTCATGGTGACCTTGGAGTGGGCTTTATCATATATCTCTCCATTAGCTTCTTGCTCATGAGTCTTTGGCATGCATAAGCTCTTCTACGAATTTTTGCTCGCGGTTGTGTGGAGAAGCGTGCCGAATTCGTCCTCGTGGCTTTGCTCGATCTTGTGGCTTAGCACAAGAGCATATTACCAAAAAGTGGCCTTCTGTAGTGTGCTGCCGGCGGGATTTGATCCCTCGCCCCCCCAACAAGAGCGCCATCGTCTACCCAACAAGACCACGGGCGGATCACTCTCAATGCTTCTGCAGAAATTGCTCTTATGCTAAAGTCTGGCGCCGAAAAGCTTTCATCTAGAGCAAGACCAAAAGAATTCCCGAACGCCTGCTGCCGACGGGACTCGAACTTGCACCAGCGATTTGAAAGGGAGGCGACCTATCCACGCGCCCACGGCGGGATCATGTCCAAGAGCTGCACGTTAGTTGTTTTCCTAAAGATCGGCGCTGTCATCGAGCTCTAGATAAGGCGCAAAAAAAGGGCAATTACAAAGGTGTACTGTAAAGGAATCGAACTCGAGACCTCTCCATGCCCGAGCGCTGCCTTAACCACAAGGCCATACGGGCGTTCGCGACAAAGGATGCAGAGCAAATAATATTGTTCGAGTTTGTGCTGCAGAAGCTCTTAACCAGGAGCTAAAAGAGGTTAATTATCTCTGATTATACCGTCCGCGGGACTCGATCCTCTGACCTCGTCGTGGAAGATCAGGCGCCTATCCACGAACTACAGAAGCGTTCATGAATTCTACGACAACCGGTACCATATACTTTTAGTGCAGAAGAAGGTTGAAGGAGCAAAAGCATTTCCAACCTCTACTGTTGGCCAGGGTATCGAACCCCTGTCCCCCCAACTAGAAGGCACTCTTCTATCCACGACGACGAGCGCCGTTCGTGATTTCATTCTGTTGCAGAACATTTTAGTTTCGATTCGGCGCTGTAGACGATCTGAGTTACGGAGGCCTTTGGTGATCGAAGTCAAACCAAGCTTGAGAGTATATCTTTGGTGAGCAAAGGCACAAGGAAGGAGAATGGTTTTTCTAGAGGTCAATGGAAGGACGTAGCTAATTGGAAGATAAGTATTTTCCAAGTTATGTCTTCATTTCAATATTTGTTTTCTCCATGCTTTCATGTAGGATGCATTTTATGAAAGAATAATGCAAATTAATGAAAGCTAAAAAAGAGAAAATAAACATATTGAAATGCAAAAGCACAAACATATTGAAATGTTTGGTATGCAACTACAAAAGAAATGATTGTTGTTGCATTTCTCCTTTCAAAAGAATGTTTTTAGGCACCTTGCACATTTGTTTTCTTGCTTCCAAAAGGAATAGTATGCACTCAAGTATGTGCACATGTATATAACCTTTTGTAAGGTAGAGGAAAGATTGTTTGTGCATGGATGATTGGACGCACACATATATGTTTCAAGCTCAAGAAATTGCTTGATTTATGTTTAGCATATGAAAGGAGAATGGCATGTACTCACATGCATTTGCATCCAAGAATGGGCATTTGCATACATGAACATGCATTTGCATGCAAGTAGATGCATGAGCATACGCATGTTGTTATGATAAGTAGTTGAATACGTATACTTTCATTCCTTTCTTTTTCTTGACTTAGCTAGGTGGAAAATATAGAAAATTACCTAGTTGCAAGGATCTTAACCATCATGCAACTAAGTATCTAGTCTATTTTTTCCTAAAAAGTGATACATAGGAACCACTTAGTAGGAGTCTTTTTGAGGAAAAGAAAGCAAGTTGAAAGTAAGTATTCATAGAGTTACTTTCCAACATGCATGCTCAGTTTAAGTTTGGGAAGAAACCCAGATACTCTTAGCAACTATCGAGGATTTAGTTGTTTTTGGATGTTCATGTTCATGCATCCAAGTAAGGAAGTTTCTGTTGAAACTTGTAAGTTCCAAAATATTTTTAGGAGATTTAATACTTTATTATTCATCAAATATTGATGAAAATTAAGTATTGAACTTCTAGAATCCCTGGAACTCTAGTGTTCATAGATGTTAGTTTCCAGAAATGCATCTCAAGGCATGATGCAAGGTCTTCAATCGACGCGGAAACTTTTCAAGGAAACTTGCTTGATTCTATTTAAGCTAATTCAAGGCTTAAAAATGAGAGACCAATATTAGTTGATCTTTAGGAATCAAGTAATTTCCTAAAGACATGACAATTAATGAAATGATTCAAATCATTGAGATATCTTAGGAAATCATGATATTTCCTAAAGACAATTTAGGAAACAAGTTCTTTCCTAAAAATTAAGCTTCAAAAGGTATAGCCTTGAATCTTATAAAAATCAAGAATATCTTTTATAAGATTAAGTAAATAATTTCAAGCATTATTTGCTTGTGGAAAGTTTTCAAATATGGAGACTTTGTTAAAGCACTTTTCTAAAGATAAGAAAAGTATGCTTGGTGGTTTTAAAGATAAGAAAAGCTTAAACAAGAGATCCAAGCCAAGTAATCTTTGGAATTAAGCTATTTCCTAAAGATAAGCTAATGAAAAAGTTTAATTAACTATTTCACTAGTTAAATGAGAATTATCTTTTGGACAAGCAAAGCCTTAAGTCTTGGTCTTATCCAAAAGTCTAGAATTCCTTTTGAAGATCTTTCCAGTAAAGGAGAAGATTCCAAGATGAATCATTGAACTGGAAAGCAAAAGATTCCAAGATGAATCATCTGCTTCAAGTTATAGCCTAGTATTATTTGATTCCCTGGTAGGAATCAAAAAGTTCTTGAAAAAAAAAAAAAAAAAAAAATCTCCCCAGACGTGAGACTAGCATCTTTCAAGAAAAGTTATATAGTAAGTAGTTCCCAGCAAATCCCTAACCACCAGGTTTGGTATTTAAGTCCAAATAGTGATATAACCTAATGGTATATCATTGATTCTTAGCTTTGGAATCTGAAAAGCACTAGAAAATGCTTGGACTTAAGTTGAGGGAAAGATCTCTAAAAATCCTGCAGGTAAGCAAAGAAGCTTAAGATAGTTTAAGAGATCTTAAAAGATAAAGACTAAGTCTTTATTTTGTCACAAGGATCAACCAGATTTGATCAAACTTGGCCATGATTGTCCAAGAACGTGCGATTAGAACTACTCTGTAGATTGCCCAAGTATTGGCAATAAAATTTCGTTAGGAATAATTCACTCAAGTTCCATTTATCGAATGGAAAATTGTGAAAAAGTAAGCTGTTCCAAGTCTGAACAGAGTGAAGTAATTCCAAGTATGTAGTCTGCAACCGTGAAGACGGTACTTAAGTCTGTGGAAGGTAAAACATAAGTGTTTGCCTATCCTTAAAGGGATTTTGGTACAAATCCAGAAAGCATAAGCGGATGCTCAGACTTAAGCAGTAGAGAGATTCCTGTAAAAAGTCTCGGCCGAGATAGGTACCTAAAGCAATAATAAAGAAGGAATCTAAAGACAAGAAGTCAAAAGCTCTTGTCGCTACAAAATTGGTCAAGAATAACCAATTGAACTTGAATTTGAGAAATTCAAGAACTTGGAATTCTGATTGGTTTTCATTTGAAAACCCCAGTAAAGAAGAATTGATATTCTGTCAAGAGTTTTTTTTCCAAGGCAAAGCACATGATTATGAGGTGATCATGTGAAGGAATCAAAACCTAGGAAAATCTAGTTAGAGGTAATGCCTAAAACTTCCAATTCTTGTAAAAGAATTGAAGAAATAAGGTACTCTATCAAGAGATGTTTAGGCTTTAGGATAAGAATCACCCACACATTAATGTGAATATAAAATAGGGTGGTATGGGACACCAGATTTTATACTCAGATTGATGTAGGAAAGATGGTATGGGACATCGGACCGTGGGATGATAATTATCTTTTAGTCCTAGTTTGGATTTTGAAGTTAGGTTTCATCCTCAAGGGAATTAAGACTTCAAGGAAAGTCTAATTCGTAAAGGATGAGAGTAGTATCTTGTGATACTTCAAGGTAACTTCAAGATCAAGGAAACTGAAGATATGAAGTAAGTAACTTCCAAGATCTTCTTAGGACACTTCAAGCTTAAGTGTTATTGATCAGAAATATTTGATAAATTTCTGAAAGAAGTTGGACTTTGATTTTGAGTTGATCTTTTCAACTAAAGATTTAATTGACTAAGTCAAGCATCTAGTTCCTAGTGTAACTTGAAAAAATTCACTCTTTTGACTCAAAGAAATGCACAAGAATTGCATTCACGATTAGGAGTCAAAAAGATTGAATGAGACCTGAACTTAGTCTCAAGGGAAGCATTATTTGAATATTTAAAACTCATCGACAGAACCTCAGTGGGTCGACACACTGATGTTGGTTACCACACTAGTATCTTGTGGTTGGATGATGTTTTTGGTTTTCTTTGTATCTTTTTGAGAATCCCGCTTATTTCTCTGAAAGATAAAGACAATGCTTCAATATCTTGTTGAAATAGATCTTTAAAAAGTAAAAAGTCCTGAGTCATCTAGTCTTTGACTCATAGCAAGTTTATGTATGTTCGAAGTTTGAATTGGTTGTACAGAGTTTTAGTTATTTCTTTTTGGTTTCCAAATCTTTTGAAATTGACTCAGATATAGTATCTGATTCCTTTTGCAAAAGACCAGGGTTAGCCAGTTAGAATAAAATAACTAACTTGAACATCCTAGATAGATGTTATGTACAAGAACCTTTTCAATCTTCAAAAGGTGATAAGTCTAAGAGGACTTATTCATTTGAGTTTGCTTTAAGTTATAGCATAAATAATTTCCTAGAGTCCAGTATACTCTAGAATAAAGAAGTTAGGAATTGCTCATTAGATTGACAATTCCCAAGAACTTTCAGTTAAAAGTCTTTGAGAAAAGTGTCCTAAGTTGGACAATTTTCATTTTTAATTTGAATTGGTGAAGTTAGTATGGTTGATTCTACCGAAATGGTAAACTTTCTCCTACAGTTTACATGGGATTTTTTCAACTCATTGGGACAAAGTAGTCCTCTAGTCGGGTGAAAAAATCAAGTAACTGTTAGATAAAAGTAAACCATTGTACAGACATCTAAAGTTAGATGTATGGGACAACCAAACTTCAAGTTCTCCAAAACAAATTCAAGTGAATCAAGAATTCTCAAAGTCTTGCGAGGGATAAGAATTCCACCTTTATTACTAAGTCCATGCACCAGTTATGCCTAGAAATGGACTAGTAATTTAAATCCACCTAATTCACATGTTTGTGCCTAGATCGCACATCCAGAAACTGTGAATTAGCCAGGGATATGTGTTTAGATCCATCCTCATTATTCTTCACTAGTTTGTACTTTGTCTTGTTCATCAAAGTGCAAAACCAGATAGTGTTTTGAATCTTTTGGGCAGGGATGCCACCACAGAGATGAGACATGTTCTTCCAGTTCTAGAACATGACCATGTTCTTCCAGTTTTAGAACATGAGGCTCGGGGGTTGCCTACAGTATGTATATAGCTCTATTTTCGAGGACGAAAATCTTTTCCAAGGGGGGAAGAATGTAATAAAGTAAGTCTATGATCCAAGGGTCTAGCCGGTTCAGACAGATCTGAAATCGGACACCGTTTGGTCATCCATGTGTATGACCAAAGATCTCGAGTTTAGACTTACTAGGAGGTCTTGTGCTCTTGTGAACAAGTGAACCACTTAGCTTAGTGGTTAAGACTCAAGGGTGTGAAGGACGAGGTCTTGGGTTCAATCCCCATGGGATACATGGGAAGAGTGTTTTGCCCAAAGAGCTCTAAAACCTTCTAGAAGCATCCACTGGACACTTGGCGCACATGCAATTACATGGCTGACACTTGGCTGGTTAGTATCCACCTGCCCAAGAAGGCAGTCCCCTGGAGAGAGCTATATATAGAGGCATTTGGTTGGGAGGAGAGTCATCTCTCTAGCATGTGGTGGTCGTAATCCTTGTTCTCTTGCAAATATCAATCAAGGAAGACTAGGCGTGGGCTGAACTTTTTATTGAGAAAAAAAAATAGACATAACAGCGTCACTTGACATGAATGATGGGATGTATGCATGTCCAACAATACTAACACTAGGGCTCCATTGAAAGGAGTATAAACTTCCATCCATGATTATAAGACTTTCACAATATTCATCAAAATGCGTATATGCGTACCTTTAGATTCCAAAGTGTGGAACAAATATGTGTCCTAACCAAATTAATTACAATGACATTAGAGAATATGCTTTATGTTTATTGAAAAATGTTGGATCAAAAAGACATGTTTTGAGTGATTTGAATACCATTGGAAAGCAAGCCCATTATTAATCTCAGTATGTCCTTGCATGTTTTCTAAATAGTTGTAAATATGTAAAAAAGTAGCTTAGTATCTTGTTTAAGTAGCTAGACTATAGGAATAGTTGTGTGGCTTTTGAATTTTACTATATGGACCAGTTAGGGACTTTAATATTATTTCAGTGGAACCTTAGGAATACATTTACCTTGTAAGTGAATTTTCAAATATTTTTATATATTTCTTTGAATTTTGTAAATATTCGTAATCCACAAATACATTATGTGTAGGTTTTCAAGTGTAGGTATATGGCTTGTATAGGAAGGCATTTTCAAGTTTATTAAGATATATTGTGTAAAATCAGCACGTTTCTTCTTGTTTATAACATTTACGTCTTAAGTTGATCGTACCATTATCTTTTTTTATTCTTAGGATGAGGAGATAAAATAATTCATCAATGCTATTAGTGTTATACTTCTATTTAGGCCCACATCGCCTTCCATTGGGCTATCTGCACTGGTCAAGGATCTCTGACTATTGAGGATAGTCAAAAGGTAGACCATGTAGGCCGAAATATTAATATAACACTAGTATCATTGATATATTATTTTATCTCCTTATCATAAGCAAAACAAAATATCTCTGACCAACATAAGTAGTCCAATGGTAGGCCATGTGTGTCTAAATATAAATACAAGACTAAATGACCATCTAGAATCCACCATGTGGTCTCATTATTCATCCATTCATCATGTTATATTTATATTTAGGCTTACATGATTTACCATTTGACTATCGGCATTGGTGATTGACTGTAAATGGATCAAGGACGAGATCTCTAGGTAGACAAGGATCTAGCATGAACTCTATAGTGGAAAAAGATATTTAAACGGTAGTCCATGTATGCATAAATAATAATATAGTTTATAAAACTTTACAAAAAATTAAAAAGATCATAGAGAACTGTAGACGATCTAGTAAAACCAAACAAGAGAAGAGGAAACAACTTTTAGAAGTCAGTGTAAAAGCGCTCTGTTAAGAGAAAGCAGTTGTTAAATCAAGAAGTATACAATATATATATATATATATATATATATATATATATATATATATATATATATATATATATATATATATATATATATATATATATATATATGCCTATAAATAACCCAGCATGTCAAATCCTAGCATACCCAAAATTTTCACAATCCATGAAAGTACTCATTATCATCACTAACATTTAATGCATCAAAATAAATTTGTAAAATTTCTAATCTTCAAGCATTTCGTTTTACATCCAACAAGTGACCTATATAGAAAATTTCGTTTTACATCCAACAAGTGACCTATATACATATAGAAAATTTAATACTAGAAATATAATATGAAATTATTTCATTCCATAAACAAGCGTTTATTCAAGACTACATCAATCTCTTATAACCTTAATCCTTTAAAAGTTGTTCTAGTGGTTAGAAGACATAGATTTCTTCTTGGAGTTCACTATTCAAAAATCATCTTAATAGGAAATATAGCTTTGAATGGTGCAAGATCATGTAGGTAGGGTTCTCTGTACCTTTCTCCTCCTAGCTTTAGTATCATTGTTGCATGCAAAAGTGAATCTGTCTCATCATTTGACACAAAGGCTTTTGAGTGTTGTAACCTTGCCTAAAGGTAAATAGGTACTCTACTCTCGAGCTTTCCTTCTCCCCATTGTTGATTTGATTCCTATAAATTGTTCAAAAACAATTCGCACTATCTTAACTTGACTTATTCTCAAGAGATTCATGTGACAACCATACTTACAAAGGCTAGAGAAAGGTTGTTTTTTTTTAATATAAAGGAAGTTCGGCATTAGCCTACTCTCCCGGACTTGAATTAATTAAAGAAAGAAAAGTACAAGAGAAGCGGACTAGTGCCCACGGGACCCCCCAAATCCCACAAAACAGGGGAAGCTTTAACAAAGCTTAGATGGCGTTACAAAGAAGGTTAATCACCCTCTCCTCACCCTCATGCGGGGCCCACTTGGGTTTAAGCTTGTTATTGATCAAAAGGAGAACTTGATGATGCCTGAAGGGGGGGGGATTTCTTGCAGTTAACAATCCTTTTGCCAAGGAGGAATAATGATTTCTCAATTGACCACTCCTTGGGGGAGTCACCGAAGTTGAGAGCACATCTTTCCCGCCAGATTTTCCATAGTACCTCCCCTCTGATGGCGTTCCAGAGGGTCGCGGAGCAACCGATTGCTTCTCCCAGCAGGGCTTGCTGCCAATTGAGATGTTTCTGAAGTCTAATTTTCATTCCAACCGTCTGCCAGAGTCTGTTGGAGTTGGGGCAGGTAAAGAAGATGTGTGGGACATCTTCGATAGACCGGTAGCAGCGTTTGCACCAAGGAGAAATCCCACAAAGTTTGTTAGCCTTAAGGTTGGTTCAGATTCCATGATGAAGAATTTGCCATAAGAGGACAGACTTTTTGATTTCTATGAGGGGGTGCCAGATAGCCATGAACTTCATGTCCCATCGAAGCCGTGTCCATGACAGGCACCACTTCCTGTTGAGGTTAACCTGATAGTCAATCATTTCTTTGATGTTCGGGATTTTTGATAGGCTATTCCCATTGTGCCATTTGAGACCAAGCGAGCTTGATGTGTCGTGTCCCATGAGAAGGCGAGTTTTGTGTCGATCCCAGGCGAGACATCTGCTTTGCAAAGTGTTCCATTCTTCGTACGAAATGTTGACACGAGGGTCAATATCCTCAAAGTTGATCCAGTGGTTGGTGTCATGTTTACAGAGATGTTTCCATTTTTTGAAGCCTTTGTTCCACAATTTCTTGGCATTTTGAATGTTCCAAGGTTCCACGCTCCGGATGCCATGGATCGGAAACCAGATAGAGTCGTTTTGTCTGATACCGGCTGCCCACTTCTAGTCTTCACTAATTCTTGTGTAGCTTTTGACTTTATTCCAACTCTTCCATAGGGAGCATATGAGATTAGAGCCTTTTGGGAAGATGGGGACTGGGGAAAACAGTAGGGTCAAGATGTCGAGATTCTTCCAGTTTGGGAAGCCCATGAGAGCCAGCTCGTTCTTGTTTCTAAAGATCAACTTGGCCCAGGAGGCCTTCCCATTGCTCCAAGCCTTAATCATCCATTTGGCTTCCAGTTTGTTAGCCATGCACCCAATGTCCAGGATACCAAGTCCCCCACTATCTCTAGGGCTAGTGCAGATGGACCATTTGATTTTAGGCACCCCCCTTCTATTGTGATCGCCCGTCCAAAGGAAGTTTCTACAAATACTATCCAGTTTGGACAGATCTTGCTCTTTCGGTCTCCAACATGAAAGGAAATAAATGGTAGAAGAAAGGAGGAACGTGTTGATAACCATCGCACGACTAGCAAGATTGATTTGCATACCTCTCCAATAGTTAAGCTTCTTTTCGAGTTTGGCCAGCACCCAGTTCCACCGCTGTTCCATAGAGACGCCAAACCCCAAAGGGATCCCAAGAAGCTGAAAAATTTGGCCCTGCGGAATGATTTGACAGCCATGATCAGTGAGAAGGCCGGGCTGAGACCCCACAATAGCTCTAAAGGCGGTCTTAGAGTGGTTGATTATGGATCCAGAGGCTTCACAAAAGGTAGCAAGACACCTCCAGAACGTCTCAAGGCTGGCACTATCATTGTGAACAAACGCGTTCATATCATCGGCAAAAAGTCTCATGGTGATCTGACTGTGGTCGTGAGGCAAACGGAGGCCTTTGATAGTACCAACTTCCACCTGGTGCGCCACAAGCCTGCTAAGCCCCTCCGTGGTGATGGCAAAGAGAAGGGGAGCCAATGGGCACCCTTGTCTGATAGATCTTCTAAGTTTGATCACCTTCGAAAGTTTGCCATTAATGTTAATTTGGGTCGATGCGTTTCCGAGAAGGGTCGCGATCATCTTGGTGAATTTATGACTACATCCAAGATCTTGGAGCGACTGCAGAATATAGTCCCATTCAAGCCTGTCCTAGGCTTTATCAAAGTCAATCTTGAGGAAGACCACATCTTGTTTAGACTCATTTGCAAATTCAAGTCCTTCCTAAATGTCAATAATGGTTTCCAAAATTGACCTACCTTTGATGAAACCTTTTTGGTCCTCGCTTAGCCACGCTCTCAAGTGGCAAGAGATTCTATTGGCAATGACTTGGCGATGATCTTGTATCCTGTTTGGAGCATCGTAATAGGACGCCAGTTCTCTATTATGTTCTTTTCCCCTTTTTTGTGATTAGCTTGATAATACCATAAGAAGGAAGAGCGCCGAACCTGAGCGCCTCCTGCCAAACCAGACGAAGAGGGGTGGCAACCACCAACTTGAAGGATTTGAAGAACTCGTTAGTGAGCCCGTCCGGTCCCGGGCTTTTACCGAGAGGGAGCGCATCAATGACCTCAATGATTTATGCTTCAGAGATAGGGGCATGTAGAAGGGAGCGAAGGTTGGGTGGTATCCTGCGGGGGGAAACCCTAGATATGGCTGCCATACAGTCCCTTCTATGGTGGGAGAGGGGGTTCGAGGTCCCCAGGAGTCTCGTGAAGTGCCCTTCAATGATCCCAAGATTCTCTTCTTCTGAAATGCATACGTTGCCATTTAAGTCTAGCAATAGGGGAATCGATTCTCTCTTATGTTTCCTTTTAAGGATACGGCACATCTCTTTGGTGGGTTTGTCGGCTTTGCCAGCCCACCACTCCTTGAAGAAAATTTACAAGTTTTTCCTTTGTATTTCTTCCTCGTATCTCAATAACGCTCTGATTTTTCGAAGACCTTTCTGGGCTTGAGGTTTTCCTTTGTTCACTTCCTCCTCGAGCCTCCAGAGTCTGTGGTAAAGAGCTTCCCTATGAGCCATCCGCACAGTCTCGAGCATCTTCTTGGTTCTAATCATGGACTTATCGACCTCACTTCTCCAGCACTTGGTTGGGGACAAGCCGGAGGCAAATGCCTCCTTCCACACATCAGCAATCTCTTGATGTACAGAGGGGAGAGAGAAGGTGGGCACACTGGCATGGAACCAAGGCGCCTTGCGGGTCTTGTTGGAAGGTTGGAAAGTGATAACGATCGGGTAGTGATCAGAGATGGTGAGGTCGGTGCGTTGCGCGAGGGACGGGTGGCCCCATTGATGGGTAAAACTCTGAGAGATGTTACATCTATCAAGTCTATCTTTCCTCAGGTCCTCGCCCGCTTGGAGATTTGACCAAGAAAAGCCATTCAAGTCTTTGAATTCAACCAAATCCAAGTGAAGTTTGGTCTTGTCCCATGTTTCTTTCTCCCGACTGTCGATGACCCTGCCCTTGCCCATCCATCTGTCCATAGGGTCCTCCACCATGTTGAAGTCTCCACATATAAGCACGTTGTGGGGGAGCGAGTCCAAGGAGGCCCATGTGTTCCGTCTCTCTAATTCCCCGTTAGGGGCGTACAAAGAAACCAGAGCAAAACAAAGAGGAGCACCAAAAGAAACAGCGATCCATCGGTGGCTTTCATCTTCAATGGAGTTCTCAAGCTTTTCAAACCAAAGTTGGTTAATACCGATTACCGTTCTACCGGACCCCCGCTGGTGTGCCGTTGAAATCCAAACATGGTTCGAGGAGACCTGTCTAAGCCATTTTTGGAGGTCTTCTCCGTCAATTTTAGTCTCTTGAATACATATAAAATCTGGGTTTATGCTAATGTCGGGAAGCCATTGACCAATGATGGTCGCTCTTGAGGGGTCGGTTAGCCCTCTAGCATTTAACGAGATGATGATCATTGTCGTAGTGAGCCCTCTTTGCGGGAGGGAGCTTTGTCCTTTCTTTTCTTGGATTCATCTTTCTTTTTAGCTGGGATCGGATCTCGAATTAGCAATAGGTTCTTGTGGGGGCTTTTCCAGGGTAACTCCATAGGTTGTTTTCCTTTGTGGGATGCCTCCTGCTGGGAAGACTTGGGCACTGTTTTCGGCACCGTTTCTGGAATAGTCGATCCAATGATGGAACTTTCACTATCCGTGTTATCTTCGTTACTAGTGGTAAAGCCGTCTTCTTTGCTTGTAGTGTAGCCCTCCTGGGAGGTTTCTTTATTGTCAGGGATCTCTAGGGCTTTGTCGTTGGTGTCCACCTCAAGTAGGTTCCCACTTGGGTAGTCAAACTCATTGATCTCCTTTTCCAGATTGCAATACAAATTGCTAGATGGGGTAACTGACAAGTTGTTTCGCTCAGAAGTCGCCCTAGGGCTTCTTTTCCTTCTTCTTCTGACTTCGATGAACCCATCCGCATCAGCTTCTAGATTAAGGGGGCCCTTGCCTTCCTCTTCCTTCGTCGAGTGGGTATCTCATGCTAGCCATCTCATGCTAGAAACGAATTCAATTTTGAGTATAAAAGAATTCAATGGTATGAAATTACGGTAATAGGCATGAGCAATGACATATGACCTACTTGATGCTATTGCTTACATATGGACCAGACCATGGGATCATGCAAGATGAGCTATATTTGTGAATCAGACTTTAAAGTACCATATCATTGTGAGACGTTTGTATTATCAAGATAGTCAAGACATATAATTGTGATACATTGATGAAGTAGAAAAGCTAGAGCTTGTCAGAAAAGCCCATACATGTCTATTAGGACATCATAATTTTCAAATAGAAACCTTGCAACACTTGAAAAGAGAAGGGGTCTACAGGCCTATCATGGAGAAAGATCTTCATGAACATATCAAGAATTTTGCAAGATGCAATCTTGTTCAGACATTGGACTATACAACCTTCTACCATATAACCATTGCACCTAAATGCACAAAACCATTTATTGATTACTTCCAACATGGAAAGTATCCAAATGGGGTCACGCCTACAAGAACAAAAGTACTAGAGGAGGAGTGTCAAGATTACAAGATCATTAGAGGAAATTGTACAAGAGAGGCAAAGATAAATTTTTGAAATAATGCATTCAGATTTTTGAATACATACCCATATTAGCACATTCGTTCCTACTAGGATGTCCAAGATGATACTATTTGTTGGCGTATGGTTGGACAGTACTCTACATAGATGTAGGGGAATATGTTAGATGAGGTAGGTTATGTACGGAAACAAAATATTATTTTAATTATGTTTCATGCTCTTAGACCAATGCTAGAAAGCTAGGAATTTTCCAAGTGGGGAACTCCATTCATGGGAACTATAAACCCATAGGCTAGAGGTTATCATGAAAAATATAGCATATTATCCATGGACGTCTTGACCAAATGGTGATCCAGGTACTCACTTCCTCAATGAAGTAATTCAACCATTTCTAAACAAATTTCTCTTTACTCTTGCCCCATTTCATTTCTAGGCTAATGGTCAAGTAGGGAGCACTGACAAGGTCCTCTTCAACTCCACCTCAAGAACAAAAGGAAGGAACCAGTTATCAAAATGAATGATCAATACACCCACCACAAGTGAGGATGGAGTCTCATATCAATCGTTGGACCCAGAGACACTACTCAACAACATCAAGTTTACACCTAAAGTTCAAGTATGGTGAATGATGGCCAAG
Organism: Ceratopteris richardii; assembly: GCA_020310875.1. NCBI lineage: Eukaryota > Viridiplantae > Streptophyta > Polypodiopsida > Polypodiales > Pteridaceae > Ceratopteris > Ceratopteris richardii. Next base: position 109,653,686 of record CM035411.1, read on the forward strand.
CGATGATTCCATTAGCCTTCCCTAAAGGTAAACTATCATATCATAGAACAAACATTCAGTAGTAGAGAAGAACATCATAGACCAAGTAGAAATGCTTGTCGTGTGGAAATGATGCTCTTGACTGTTTACCAAATTGACATGCTGCACATACCTTTTGCATTTCTGCAACTTTGAAATTTGGTAGTCCATGGACAATCTCCTTTGATTGCATCAGTTTCAGCCTTTGCAAGTTTGCATGTCCAATCAATTTGTGCCATATCTCTATATCTGCAATAACTCCTGCACCTTTTGCAAACATGGCTGCATTCATTTCAGGAATCTGCACATTTAAGGTGAACATCCTACCCACTTTGTTTCCTTTGGCAACCAATCGTCCATCCTGCTTGTACTCTTCTACATATAATCCATCAGCATTGAACCTGACTTGTAATCCCTGGTCAACCATTTGTCCAACAGAAACCAAATTCTTTGTTATATTTGGAACATGTAGCACATCAGCGAGATGTTTTACCTTTTCGTCCTCCATAGACAATGCTATGTTTCCTGTATGCTCAATAGGATGCGATGTATCATCACCTGTTTCAACATATCCAGGAACTGGTATTTTCTGCAAACTACTAAACCATTCTGCATGACTGGTCATGTGATTTGAAGCACCTGAATCAACAAACCAGACATTATCATTCAATTTTGAAATACCAGCCGACATCGTATTCATCATGTGATGTTGAACCATAAAGAGCTTCTCAGAATCATCTGCACTTGTGGATGCATAATTGTTTTGCTGCCTTCTGTTATTTTGATTCTTCAACCTGCAATCACGTTCAAAGTGTCCAGGTTTACCACAAATCTAGCATCCTTTACTATCATTACCTGAATCATTTCTTTGGAATTTTTTGCGACCTCTTTGACTCCCCCTGCCTCGAAACTGTCCTCTTCCTCCTGCATGATTCTGTTGTTGACCTTGGTCTTGGTTATTGTTTCCTCTTCCACTTCCAAAACCTCTACCTCTACCTCTTCCTCTGCCAGAGTAGAATACCTGCTCAGAACTGGGCTTTCCTTGGGAGTTTGAATCCTCACCAAGATTCTTTTCTTCAATAATCAGCATAGATACCAAATCAGCAAAATTCCGAATATTTTCCCTGGTCTGTATAGAAGTTCTGAACTGCTTATATGCAGCTCCTAAACCACGAAGGCACACTTCCACCTTATCATCATCATCTACATTCACGCCAATAGATGCAAGTGACTCACATATGCTTTTGATTTTTAGAGTGTAGTCACTTACCGACATGCTCTTTTTCTCCAATGTATGCAGCTCGTTCTTGAGTTGCAACTTCTGTGCCTTTGTATTGGTCTCATACAAAGTGACCAAACTGTTCCAAGCCTCTTTTGGAGTCTTGGCATCCTGTATGTGTCCAATCATGCTATCCTGTATGCTAACAGATAGCCAATACATTACCTTTCGTGCTCCTTGATTCCATTCCTCATATTCTCTTAACTGTTCTGCAGTACGATTCCTTTCTGGTAACTGCGGAGCATTTTCATTCTCTCCTTCGATGTACTTCCATTAGCCTTTTCCCATCAGGAAATTCGTCATTCTGAATCTCCAAGCATGGAAGTTGTTCTTGTCCAGCTTATCGCTCATAAGCTGACTCATTCCATCTGCATTTGCCATTTCTGCAACAATTCACAACACCCCAACACACTACAAGCAGCACTTCTGCTTAAACACTGTCGCACTATGACGTGACAGTTCGATCTCAGAAAAAAACAGTTTTCGTGTATCAACAGTACACGGAATTGCTTGAAATTATGGATCTGGAATATATGAGTGTCGTCGAACACAACGCAACTTACAGTTTTTGAAATTGACCTGGTTTTTCTGTGGGCCCCACCTTGCGGGCTCGAAACGGAGGTCGAGATGGCTCCGAAACTTCGATCTGACAAAAACAAGTGACCCTAAAGGGATAACTCTCGAAAATATTTTGAGGTCTTCTACCTTCATGCCGATTTTCGCACCAAAGAGAGGTCGTTTGTGAAATCGCGTTTTCTCCACGCCTTGCCGTGTAGTCTTCACTGTCGCCTTCTCCACGAGCTCTCTACAGCCACGCTGGCTCTGATACCATGTCACGAGGTAGGAGATAAGGAAAAGAGCTCACACACACACTCTCACTCTCAAGGAGAAGCACACACACAAACTGAGATAGGGAAGAATGATCTTCTTCTTCTTCTTATATTACATAAAAGGAATGTACAAGAATGACCTAAAAACAAGAATACAACAAGTGCAATATATAAAGACCAGTACATAAGGAAAAACCTAATGTCCGCAAATGAGTGAGCTGGCAAGAAATAAATGTGCCATCACTCTCGGTAGATAAATCTAATAAAGCTCAATGAAGCATCCCTGACATATACCGGCATGACCACTATACATGTCAGAGAAACGAAAAACTGATACATGTCATCCTGGATCATCACATGTTGAGCTTGATATCTCAACAAAAATAAGAAAAAATTTTGATGTGTACAAAAAAATATACTAGAAGTACAAATAACAGATCCAAGGTTTGGACACTCAAACAATCACCAACTACATCATGAAGCCGGCTAGAAGGTACATTAGAAACACAAATCCCAAAGAACACATGGAGAAAGCATATCAACATAGAAGCACCACTAACCACTAACTCGTCACAACTCACATGGAGACTTAAACAAAAAATCATCACACACTGAAGAAGTTGCACATTTATAACATCTTGTCAACACAAAATTTAAATCACAAATTAAAGAACTCAAATATTGGGACAATAGAACATCAAACACCCTTAGCAAGAAATGGAGAAGTGAAAGCTCCATCATTAGAAACCCTGATGCATTGTGAAAGACCCATTTTATTTGCACCGTGACCAATTATACACCTACAATATGCATGTATAGGACCACACTCTACAACCATGCAAAAGGCACCAATCTTTCTTCATCCCAATTGAGAAAGAAATTGAAGTGGAGTACATATCTACAAATGATCAGATAGCAAACATAATGATAGAGAGCTTGGATGGTGTGAAGACTAGCAAATTCAAAAGCATGGCAGAAGTAAAAGAAAAGTGTGATCTTCCCATGTTTTGTGGGATTCGGGGGGTCCCATGGTTACTAAGCCCGTTCACTTGTACAATTGTTTTCTTTATTAATTAAAGTCTAGGATAGTAGGCTATTGTTGAGCTTCCATTTATATATTTAAAAAAAAAACAAAGGGCATCAGTTTGAGATTTCTTATTTCCTTTTTTCACGTCTTGCTATCCTACAAAAAAGAAAAAGCCATCTTAGATGAAATATATATACATTATAATATGACTACGTATTACAATATTGTAGTGGGAATGATGAAACATCATGACATGACAAAAATCGAAGAAGAAAAGGAGTTGTTAGAATTTTAGCAATCTTAATGTGGGAACTCATTCTAAGTTGAAGTGCCACATCACTCACACTTTTTTTTAGGATATACAACCACTTTACCATGAGTTCTCTCAGCTCTTTACTCATCTGATTGATGGAGAAAAGTCGGGATGATTTGGAGGTTAGCTTTGAATTCAAATGTACAACTACCTTTTTGAGCATTATATAAGAAAACTTATGGGGCAAAGTCGTGGCCATCCTCCTCTACCATTTGAGAACTTGTAGCCTCTCATTAGGAGTGTTTACTCCAAATCTAAGCTATCCCCTAGTTAAGCAAGCCCCTTGCTTGCTGGAATTTTCTCATAGGAAGTGATCTTTGATCACCCATATGTCTGTGTAATAGTCTGATTCATTTCAAGATAGCTGATTTTGTTCCTATGATTGTAAGCCTTCTTTTGGATATAATCTCAATATCAACTGTTCATTATCCTTGAGTATATTGAGCTTGAAAGCTCTCTCGTATGATCTCTACATATTCCCAAGTGTATGTGTGTTGGAAGGTACACATAGGTGCAAGCTACCAGTTTGGACGAATTCTGGTATGTCTTGTGAAGGGAGCTTGATACCTCTAATATTCTCCAAATTTAGGGATCTTTATCTTTTCAGAAATCCCATACTATCTATTTGTAGTGTGAAAAATTTCATAGTTTTAGTCCTCAAGTCTAGAGAGCAATTGAATTTTTGGTGGACTGTGGTAGTGAACTGTTTGGTCCTAAGAAGGGTGTATCATTCTTCTACTGCACCTAGGACTGGATATAATCCATCAGTGGTATATCATATTTCATCATTTTCGCATTGAGGACATCAATAGGAGGCCTTAAAGTTGTTTGAGAGCCAAGGATTGAAGTAAAGACCAGGGAGATTTGAAGAAGGATTTGAAGCAAGGGGGAGCTTCTATCATCATCGAAAGTTCACGACAAGTGGAGACTCTTGTGGGAAGGTAACATATCATTGTTTCTCACATCTATCACAATCCAAAGAGGTATTAGGATCCACTTATAGTCTCATACATAATGGGAGACTAAAATACTCAGATTGAGAAGCTTGAAAAGAGCAGTTAAATAGACTACTTCCAAGTTCAAGGATCAATGCAAACTTTCTATTTTTGTTCACACACTTGCTACTTGTTATGCTCAATGCTTCCAGTATAGTAAGAATTAGAAACGTTCCTTTTGGAGATATAAAATTTGTATATTGAGCTAATGATTCCAAGTGGAATCACTTAAAATGATGCATTATACACAGAGCAATCAATTTAGCAATCAAATCATTACCCCTGCTTTTTTAGGATCTCTAAAGAGTTTGACCAGTGGATACTTCGATGCGCTTTTCTCCAAATTGGCTCAATTGATTATCTTCATAATTTGTGAGAATATAGAGGACCTCGAGCAGATTCCAACAAGCTATAGAACATTGAAAATGGTGAAGAAATGACGGAGATATGAGCAATACAAAATGACTATTTTGAGTAGCTATGACAGAGAGACCATCGATGAAAAGTATTGATCTATTGTATTAGAACACAATGTTGTACAAGATCATTAGCATGATAATCAATGCTTAATGATAATGAGTAGTGTAGGCTATAATGTAAGCCTCACTCTCTTACAATGTAGTCAAGGAGAACTCGGAAATGGAGTCATACACCTGCGAGTTTTTTCATTCATCTTTTGAATTTTGAATTTGAATTCTTCATTGGATCTCACTAAAGTCATCCTCTAGTCTAGGATATATTCTCTCAAGTAGGGTCGTGAATTTTGCAACTAACAAATCCCACGAGTTTACTGGTGTTTACAAATATTCTTTCAAGTCAAAATGACTTTTACAAATGGTAAATGATAAAGGCTTCCTCGCAATGGTTTCCATGGAGATTCATTAAACTCTAGCCAAATGTGTAGGCTTGGTATTTGCACCAACAATTGCCTCCTCTACTCGAGGTATGTCTAGTGGTGATTTTGGTTGAGGGATCTCGGGATCCAATATTTGAGCTTGCAGTTCAAACACACGCACCCATAATGTGGTCAATTCCTCCAAGATTTTGGGCACCATGACTTCTTGGATGGTAGGCAGTTGAACAGGTGCTTGGACTCATAAAGTTGCATGATCACTTTTAATTGTTTGACATTCCTCTATCAGTTTTTCATAGTTTTCTAATAGGTGTGCATGGTGTTCTAGCAATATTTGCATAGTTTTCAATGGGATTGCCTTGAAGGGACTTGGCCTAATCAGTTCGTCTGGTTTGTCCAAGGAAACTTCAAGATTTCGTCTATTCTATTTTTGCAGACACTGATTCTCTTCTTGGCCACTACGAGGTGACATCTTAAGAGTCCCAAATTGCATGTTAGAGTGGCATTTTTGATGATTTATACTCCTAAATGTTCTTCTGCATTAGTGATAGCTTCTTTGGTTTTCTACTTCCACTACAAATCCATTGAGTGATAAGCATCATAGAGTTCTTGATGGCATGTGTTCAGTGATGCATTCTCAATTGTCTATTAATTAAGGTTCACTTGGAGTTTAGTGGTGGTCTGTTGTAGAGCCTCATAGTGATTTCCTAAGGATGTGAACTCTTCTCGCACTTCATGCATGCATGCAAACATTTGCTGAAACACACTATCTACAATGGATGATGAAAACAATGGTGGTGTGATCAAGAATGATTATTGTTTGGTGTGTAATGCAGGGGGGATGGGGGTGAGGTGAGGGAGTGTGGATGTTATGGTGATAGTGGAGAAGTGTGTGGATGTGAGTGGGTGAGTTGTGGAAGTAGATTTGACTAGAGGTGTTGTGGGCGGTGAAATATCCATATCGCCAAAGGTGTGCTCTAGTGAACTAATAGTGAACAGTGTAGTGACCGTGGGTGAGTGTGTATGTGTGAGTACATGGTTTAAAAATGTGGATGAATATGTTACAAGAGGGTGTGCAAAGACTGATTGATGCATTGGAGAGAATGGTGGTATCATAATAGGACGGGGGTGTCGTTGGTGAAAAATTAAGAGGACTTTGTAGTGTGATGAAGGGTTGTTGGGGAAAGGGAGTTAATGAAATGGAAGGGGTGAGGTAAGGATTTGGAGAGATTGGGGGGAATATTGATGTGGGAAAGGGGGTGTAGGGTAAGGTGGAAGAAGTGGAAATAGATTGCATTGGGGCTTGTGCTATGACACTCTAGATGGGTTGATCGAAGGAGGATGTACTAGGATAAACTTGGGAGATTGGATGTACAGGAGATTCGAGGGTGGATTTGGATGTAGAGGTGAGATCTATAGTGGTGGTGGGTATGAATGTTGATGGATGTGGTGGGGAATCAATGATAATGGCTTCATCGTGGGGTGGCATCTCGATAACTATTCTCACTTATTGTTGCAAGAGGATTGGGCTTTGATTGGTACACTAATGTATTCAACTCGCCCTGACATAAAGCAAATACATCGAGGGTCGAACTATGGTAGGGGCTTTCACTTAAGGAAATGTAGCGCTTCAATGGTGCATGCTGCCTAAACTAGTTCATTGAATGTATTTACAAAACAAGTTTCAAATCCACTATTTGTAGTTCCATCTGAGGTGTCCCCATCTTTAGTGCTTGTGTGTCCTTGAGTTTTGGTTTGCTAACCCTCGCGTTCTTTTTTATCTTCTGCTTGTGATTTGTGACTGTTGACTTTGATTTGCATCATCGTCTTCCTAAGTAGCTGCTCTCTCTTTCTCATCTGAACTTCATACAGTTTGAGTGCCCTCATGTTGTGGTCGGGAGCTAGGATAGCTTGGGCATTCATGTTCTTGTGAGAGAATTTGAGCTTCTAAGAACTGAAACTCACTATCTTGCATCTCGAAGTGAAAAGTCATATTAAGTGTTTCCACCTCTAAGTTAGGTATAGGGAAAGAAAATGCTTCCATGCCCACCATAGTTGAATCTTTTGCATCTTCGATTGTTTGTTGTATAATTCATGGGTTCAGAAGGCTAAAAATATGGATTCTAAAGCTTAGAATATGATGTATGTTTGCTTTGGTCTAGCCCTTGAATTACCCTTGGAACATGCCTTGAACCTTTGGGTGAAACCCTTGGTTTTAACCCTTGAGGTATTTATTTATATGAGCTCCCAATTGAATGGTTAGAACCTTAGGCTTGATTTATCCTAAGATGTGGGAACCTTAGTCTTGGGAGAAGCTTCTCTAGGAGCCACCTTGGGTGTACGTGAGAGAAGAATCCTCATTTGATTTAGAAGGCATGTGATAGACCTTGGGAAATTAGAAGGCATGTGATCACCCTTGGGAAAGTGTTCACATGAGGGACACTTGGCTGGACACGGCCAGTCTCAAGGACATGCATCCCCTAGGGCTAGAGGTATATATATGGGTGGAGTTGGATGGGTGGATACATGCTCTCTCTTACTTGAGATAGTCTTGCTAGTTGATTTAGTTGTTGTTGGAGTATATTTTCACAACATTGGTATACAGAGCTCGTTTAGATCCTAGATTTTATGTGAATTTCGAATTTGTATTTTTATGTGTAGGGCATTTAACTCAGTCGAGCTCTCGACGCCGTCCATTCTCGCGACAGACTATCCATTCTGGGCATTTATTTAGTCGAAACTCCCGACGCTGTCCATTCTCACGACAGGCTGATAGGCTGTCCATTCTCTTTTTTTAGGAGAGTAAAAGGAGGCTCACAGGACACCTCCCTTAGAGTGGGGCCTAGAATGGACCTGATCAGCTACGCGGACTGCGCTAATCCATGGAGGATGGCTGTTGAGTCCCGAGTATATAGCCCAGCACGTAGTCATATTAGCCTATGCGCATACTACGTGGCCAAGAGAGCGCCGGGTGCAGCGACCTCAGCTCTTAGATGTAAGAGTTTGCCCTCAGCTCCTCAATTTATAATGGAAACATGCGCTACGTCGAATATGGGATTGCATAACTATGCATACAGCCAGGAGCAGCCCGAACTGGAGTCTTTTCCTTCAGATAATCGAGGAGCAGCTCGAATTGGAGTTTTTTCCTTCAGAAAGTACGCTTTCGAGCTTGTTTATATAGGTAGGTCAATCATGTTCAGCTTCGTATATGGGGAATAAGGGGGTAAGTCAAAGCTCTAAGAGGAATCATCAAACTTGAGAAAATAGACATGGCCATCAAGAAGTGGATACCCATGAATGGACGGTCTTGACTCTTCATCATAAAAATTGGGGAAGTAATATTTATTGCTTCTTGCTATTCTTGCATACTTTATTATTATGATTTCTTATCATTATGATCCACTTTAATGAATTAGCTCTAAAGCAAAAGAGCATAAAATATATGAGATGCATGATGTATAGTCCATGGAGTATTTGTGTTATTATGATGGGGAAGTATTCATTTAAGGTATTGAAAATTACATACGAATGTTGCAATTCATTGAATGAATTTTCTTATGGCATATGCTAAAGAAGTTCATATATAGTTGTTTGTTCATAGTAGAACATGTACGAATCCATCCAAAGATCCCTAGAGTTTTGGAATACCTGGGCCCCAAGCTTCCAACATAAAAGGTGAATGGAAGGATAAGCCTCATCCTGTAATGGATCAAGGGATGGATGAAGCTATAATGGAGGTAAGTACTATTGCTAACATGCACATTTCCAAGTATTTGTTTGCCATGCTAGAATATTGCATGAAAGAATGCATTTTAATTGAAATACGTGAGATCCACATGCACTCAAAATGATGCATGAATTTACTTATTGGAGTGCTACCTTTAAAGCATAGAAAAATAGACAAACCTGCATCATTAGCATAGAATGGGATCCCCACATGAAGGTTGTTAAAAAATGGGCATGGAATATTCAACTAGCATGGCATGAACTCAAGTGGAAGCATGCAATCAATATAGATCTTTTGCACTTAAATGGAGTCCTATATGTGAATTCCATGTATGCTTTAAAGAGGGGTTCAATTTTTGGACCTTATGCATGCTAAACATCTCCAAGAAAATATGAGAATGTTTTTAATATGCACATGATGCATGGATTGAATCTCATATGCATGGGTTGATGGGATAGGAGAGAGAAATTAAATTCTCTAAGTTTAAAATAGGAAATGATTTCTAATTCTGAAGTCAAAAGCATAAAAGTTTAATGGAATATTGAGGATATGTGACTCAATAGCCATTATCCTTTATGCTTTTTATATGTTGGCTTAATTCAAAAGCCAACAAAATTTAACTTAGGAAAAGGAGCTTTAAGTTTCAAGTCCTACTTATGGACCCCCAAGTTCCATAATACCCATGGCATGCCTGATCATCAAGGCCAAACACTTAAAATTCAAATTTAACAAGTTTCTCTTCTTATTAAACCATAAATGGTAGTAATAAGAAATTGAATTGAAAGACATCCAAAAGAAAAATGAGAATCCTATAAGACCCTACACTCATGGGATAATTTTTTATCGTGAATGATGTTAAGAAGTTCAGAGGAACTTGAACATCTGATCATTGAGGACAATGATCACACTAAAAGGGGAAGAGAATGTCCTCAAATGACATATTAGGGAAAAAATCATTGAACCATTTTACCCTTTTAAGCATTCATTTCTTCCCCAATAAGCTTCTTCCTTCATTGACAAGCGGTAGGAGCCATTTGGAGCTTTGAGAAAATTGCTTCAAGAGTGAAAGAATTGTAACTCATTAAGCATATCTGGAGAAGAGGAAGATTAAAGGGCTGAAAGAAACCCTTAAGAACTCTACTCCAAAATGCGCTCTATGAGTAAGAAACAATTTATCAAGATGGTTAACAAGGTAACCATTTAGCAAAGCTTATGATTGACTATCCTTTGATACAGATGCCTACTTATGTCAATAGATGATATCTAGTATGAGAATACTAGCTCTATTATCAAATGACATAAACAAAGATAACTTTGATTGCATCTAATCAAAGAAATAGTTCAATGAAAGCTCAACGTCTTTTTCAAAGAACAAATCAAGACTCTGTAAGAATGTAACTTACAAAGATTTTGATTATATTTGATAAGACTAAAACAAATGAAGTTGAATCCTTGAGTAAGAGCTAAAGTTGTCTACACTAAGATGGGATTGTAAATCGGATGGTATGGGACATCTAGGCTTATAATCTCACTTAAAGGGGTTTAGTGGTATGGGACACTGAACTTAAGGATAATGGAAGCTTAAGCTCAAGGATATTGGAGAGCTTTTTGAGTGAAGGATTTAGCATAAATGAACCTCCCATTTGAATAGGAAATTAAAAGATCATCAATTTCCTACAGTTTTCGAGGACGAAACTCTTTAAAGGGGGGAAGAAAGGTATCATCAATATGATACTTCTAAACAAAAGATATTCCTTAACTCTTTCATGAAAGTTAAGGAGTACATTGGATGTCCAGATACCTAAGGATGTTTGAGTTAAATCTCAAACAAAGTAGGAACCAGATATGCAAGAAGGGAATTCATTAAAGAATTCCAAATTTGGCAAGTAAACTAAAGTAAGCTAGCCAAAGACTTGAAGCATATTTAGAGTAAGGTATTTGAGAATGGATAAAAATGGATCCAAATTTTGGATTGATAAGCATGTCAACTTGCTTAAGTCAAAAGGGTGACATATAATTGTTGATCCCTAAAAGGAGAATGGTTAATGGTTTGAACAACATCATTGATGTTGAAGACTTAAGCAAAGATATCAACTCGTGAAGGTATGAGTTGAAGATCCCAAGAAAATCCCATGGGTAAAGATCATTGAAAAAAGGGATCTAAAAGAGGTAAGACTTGATCTTATCTCATGTTAAATTAGATAGAGGAATTTTGAGAAAGCCAAGTGAACTAACTTGGTCAAATATATCCAACCCTTTATGGTTGGATAATCCAAGAGGCCTCCATTGGTCAAAAAGATCAAACTCTTTTATAGTTTGATACCAAGTAAAGTTCAAAGGTCAACCTAGAGACCTTTGAATTAATTGGCATTAGATTTAGAAACCTTATCTTTGCTCTCATCAAAATGATGCCAAGAAGTTCCAAGATGGAATTCATGATCATGGTAAATGATAAGAGAGCATTGAAAAGATAAGGGCAAAGAATGTGAAAAGGTTAAGGATGTCATTCTACGGATTGGAGAAAGAACTCACTGGTATGGGACAGTGAGAACTAACTCCCATTTGAGATTTTTCTCTGATGGCCAGAGAGAAAATAGGCTCAAGATCCGATAGGAAACATAACAATAAGCCATAAAGATAAGACCATTTAGATTAAGGTCTTAGGTTCATTATGAAGTGTAGAAATGTACCCTCCTTGAACCAATTTAATACACCTAGTTGTATGAACAAAAGGGTAAATAGAATGAACATGACATTTACCCTAGAAAAGGCTATCCTTTATCCTCTTAAACAAATGCATTTAATAAAATGCATAGCGAAATTTTATATGGAACAATAAATTTGGATAAGCAAGAGGGTAAAGAATTTTGGGAGTTTACGAAGTTAAAAAGTAATTCAAGCCTATTCAAGTATATTAGCCTTGAATGAAAGAATGATCTGTAAAAGATCTTCTTTTGAATCTTTGGTGAAGTGATTCAAGAATGTTCCTAGCAAGGTCTGAAACAGGTATCTTTCTTGCAAGACCTTGGAACCAAAGCTGCGAAACTTGAATCATCTAAAATCCATCCAATAGAAAATCTAGAGGGTGTCTTGATGAAGTATTTTTCCTCAATTTTGAGGATTTGAAGGAATTGGATTTGTTTCTCTTTGCAAAGCTTTGATGACCATTGAAGTTAGTATACATAACTACCGTAACCATAGTTGGTTCAAGATAGTTAGTACTGATTCTCATTGGAAGAACAGGCTAAGTAAAGATAAACAAGTGGGGTAGAGACCTAGGAAAATGGTCTACCAAATAATTCCAATTCCTAAAGTCATCTATGGATCTAAGTCTTGAATGTTGAAACTTCCAAAAGGATTAAACTCTATTCTGAGAATTAATTCAAGGAAAATCAAACATGATCAAGATAGGGATCCACTTGTAGACATGAACTTGTAGATTGGGTATATTATCATTCAGAAAACTTGAGCTTTATGTTTCAAGAAAACATGGATGATTGAATTAAGTCCACCTAAGTTGCCAAGGAATGAGAAGATAGTATTTCTCCTCATTAAGCATACTCATTAGACCTACTTTGCTAAGATCATATATGTAGCTACGTCCTGGCAAATACAAATAAAAGTATATTTGTATTGGAAAAGGACTATAAAACAATAAGTAAGTTCAGAATATCTGAAGATTCCTCTCCTTTCTATTGAAAGTGGAAGATGAATCTAGTTTCTAGCCCTTTCAAGATAGAGATAAGGTCTCTATCATAGACTCCTAAAAATATAAAATTTCTAGGGAAGTACAAAGTGTACTGAAATGTATTATGGAGCTCAAGGTTTGTGAAAGTGCCAAAAGAAAAAGACCACCAAAGAAGTCCACCCATCTCACTAGTCCATAGGTACAGGGCATGCATGTACATTCGGATGGACTAAGAGTAAGTGATTTGGGCAGGGATTTTGATTCCTTTCCTTTCAGATTAAGGTAGGAATTAGCCTTTATCTGGTTACTGGAAATGAATCTAAAGAGAGAGATGACCATGCTCAGGGTATAGATCATGGTGCACGGGGGAATACTTCACATATTATCCCTACACACATTTTCGAGGATGAAAATGTTAAAGGGGGGAAGAATGTTGTATAATTCATGGGGTTCAGAAGGCTAAACATATGGATTCTAAAGGTTAGAATATGATATATGTTTGCTTTGGTCTAGCCCTTGAATTACCCTTGGAACATGCCTTGAACCTTTGGGTGAAACCCTTGGTTTTAACCCTTGAGGTATTTATTTATATGAGCTCCCAATTGAATGGTTAGAACCTTAGGCTTGATTTATCCTAAGGTGTGGGAACCCTAGTCTTGGGAGAAGCTTCTCTAGGAGCCACCTTGGGTGTACGTGAGAGAAGAATCCTCATTTGATTTAGAAGGCATGTGATAGACCTTGGGAAATTAGAATGCATGTGATCACCCTTGGGAAAGTGTTCACATGAGGGACACTTGGCTTGACACTTGGCCAATCTCAAGGACATGCACCCCCTTGGGCTAGAGGTATATATATGGGTGGATTTGGATGGGTGGATACGTGCTCTCTCTTACTTGAGATAGTCTTGCTAGTTGATTTAGTTGTTGTTGGAGTATATTTTCCCAACATTGTTGCAACCATAATGGTGGTCACAGTCGTGGATTGAGAGGTTATGGCCACACTAGAGGCTCCTTGTGATTTGAGCAATCGTGAAATATATCGATGGAGGTTTGATAGGTGATTGTTGGGTGACGGTTGAGGGGACAGAGAAGTCGGCACTTATAGACATGATATTGTTCCTCTCATTCGTTTGTCTGTTCTTGACTTTGGCTTTTTATGAGACTTCTTAGTGCCTTTGAACTTTTTAAATTCCTCACGTGACAGGGCTCTCTCGATCAGAATGTCATAAGCTAAACACATATACACAATTCTAGTGATTGCACAACATCTGTGAATGACTCTCTTCCGGATCCATCTCTGGTTTGCCAAATACAGCTGTTCTTGGATCCAACTAGCTAGATCGATAGTCTAGGGTATCATATTTGTGGGACATAGCCCAAATCATATATGTTTTTTAGGCAATGTAAAATGATCTTGAGTCGAGAAGACAAAATGTTTCATGCAAATTTGTAACAACTTCGACAATTCAAGAGTAATGGCTGAAATATCAGCCCACTTGAAGACATCTCCTTTTTTCATGCGTTCAGGTATAGGTCTTTCCCCCTTCCATTGGCATATGTGTGCCATGGAGTTTCAATGCAACCCTGATAAGTTCGGTTGAGAGATAAAACTTTTTGGAGGGTGGATCTGCAACTAAAGATGGCAATATGAATGTGCCCAAAAGCTCCTTCCTTATGGGTGGTTGCAAGGTGGTGACCAGATACTAACCATGATAAAAATCATGTTTGAGAAGGGTGTGTTGAAGTATTGGTTAAAATCGTCCCTTGCCCAAATTGGTCTTAATTCTTCTGGATATTGTTACTACTAAAGCATAGAGTTGCATTGTAAATGTGTTCTGCATTGTCCAATGGTCCTGCTAAGCGCTAGAACCAATGTGCCTTACTGTGTACTTTCTCTGTCCTACCTATGGGGGGATCATCAATATGAAGTCATGAAAAGCCGGAGGCCTCATTGAAGGAAGTGCCTCTACTAGTAGGCTCTCCAAGTCCACTGCTACCATGCTGCTACTAGCACCACAAGTTCCTTTGGCTTGCATTGTGATTCTGAGTGTTTGTGTAAAAGATCTACTACAAAAGGATAACACATCAGCATGGAAATTAATTATGATCCCAATAAAGTGAGACGGCAATCCCTTTCCATAACGGATGTGTAGCCTATGTATCATGTGTGTGGGGTGATTGTGGAATGAATTCTTAGTGACTAATGCATGTCTCTAGACTATCAACATGCTCTAAATAATGCATACATTGCCATTTATTAGATGTCATTACCAATGAATGTAAGTTAGTGGGGTTTATTTTTACAAGATTTTGGTGTCAATGAAATATTAAAAGGATAAAGGTTAGCAATAAGAGGTTTCATATTGTACAATAGGGTGTGTGGAGTGTCGTGGTGGCATTTTGGCACCCATTGCCTCAGGGTTGGTGAATGAACATGGTTCTTGGGATGAGATACAAGGGATGGATTTGGTGATAAGACTGGTGAGTGGTGTGATTTTACAAAGATGGGTATTACAAAGCTTTGTTTTCAAGCCACAAGATAGGTCTTGGGCACCCACATTTGAGTGGGGTTGGTCGTGGTTGTCAGATACTTCTTTGATACCCAGATTTCTCAAATTCGCATTGATGGAGAATGTCTATGGGAGCTCGAGGGTTGAGGTTGATTCAACTTCTTCTTGACTTCTTGTCTTGCACCATTGGAGATGGTTGGTGATGCTGACCTATTGGTACCCATATTTGTTTCTTGCATGTTGCTTTGGTATACCTGTGCTACTTCGACACGGTAGTCTAGGAGGGTTGTCAGTTGAGGCATCTAGGGTGTGGTTGACTGTTCTATGGGGTGGTTGAGAGGTGGAGTTGACACTCTACTTTGGAAAAGAAGGGAGGTCCAACACTTCATGACCTACCCATCAGGAGGTGAGGCATTCTGTAGAGTAGATATAGGCCTCATTGAAGGAAGTGCCTCTACTAGTAGGCTCTCCAAGTCCACTGCTACCATGCTGGTACTAGCACCACAAGTTCCTTTGGGTTGCATTGTGATTCTGAGTGTTTGTGTAAAAGATCTACTACAAAAGGATAACACATCAGCATGGAAATTAATTATGATCCCAATAAAGTGAGACGGCAATCCCTTTCCATAACGGATGTGTAGCGTATGTAGCATGTGTGTGGGGTGATTGTGGAATGATTTCTTAGTGACTAATGCATGTCTCTAGACTATCAACATTCTCTAAATAATGCATACATTGCCATTTATTAGATGTCATTACCAATGAATGTAAGTTAGTGTGGTTTATTTTTACAAGCTTTAGTGTCAATGAAATATTAAAAGGATAAAGGTATTTTACAATAGGGTGTGCGGAGTGTCATGGTGGCATTTTGGCACCCATTGCCTCAAGGTTGGTGAATGAACATGGTTCTTGGGATGAGATACAAGGGATGGATTTGGTGATAAGACTGGTGAGTGGTGTGATTTTACAAAGATGGGTATTACAAAGCTTGGTTTTTGAGCCACAAGATAGGTCTTGGGCACCCACATTTGAGTGGGGTTGGTCGTGGTTGTCAGATACTTCTTCGATACCCAAATTTGTCAAATTCGCATTGATGGTGAATGTCTATGGGAGCTCGAGGGTTGAGCTTGATTCAATTTCTTCTTGAATTCTTGTCTTGCACCGTTGGAGATCGTTGGTGATGACTGACCTTTTGGTACCCATATTTGCTTCATGCATGTTGCTTTGGTATACATGTGCTGCTTCGACGAGGTAGTCTAGCAGGGTTGTCAGTTGAGGCATCTGGGGTGTGGTTGACTGTTCTGTGGGGTGGTTGAGAGGTGGGGTTGACACTCTAATTTCGAAAAGAAGGGAGGTCCAACACTTCATGACTTACCCATCAGGAGGTGAGGCATTCTGTAGAGTAGATTTAGGCATGCATGCACGAAGTGTGGAGGGAGCACCCGAGGAGACTATGGTACCCATTTGTCCATTGATGGTGCCCATTTATCAAACTACTATGCCCATTTGACCAAGGGTCGTCACTAGATGAAGGATCTATCAAGAGATCTTTGCATCCTCCTTCGCATCATCACCTAGGGACTAGGGTTACTTTCCTCAAAAAGGGCATGGTTAGGGAACTCAAGC
Organism: Ceratopteris richardii; assembly: GCA_020310875.1. NCBI lineage: Eukaryota > Viridiplantae > Streptophyta > Polypodiopsida > Polypodiales > Pteridaceae > Ceratopteris > Ceratopteris richardii. The sequence continues at coordinate 109,670,551 of CM035411.1, forward strand.
AATATAACTCATTGTTGGCCTCTAATCGTCAGCTAAAGAGAGCATTTTCTATTCAAGTCCACAAAGTGATCATATAACCAATCTCAGCCAAGTATCAGTAGTTCTAGTAGGTCATCATCATAACAAACTAGGAGCTTCACTATCAAGGTTATATCTTCTATGAGGATAGGAAGATCCACCTCACCCATGAAACGGGTTTCCAAGCCTCCTAGCCCTATGAGGTATGCCTCTATAGGATGCATTTCTAGTCCCATGTCTTGGCAGTGAGACCACCTAATCGCACTAGTTGTAGCACATGAGTCAATCAACACTCTAATGTCCTTGAACACACTATCTTGTCCTAGCCTAATGATAATGAATGGTCTCCTATCCACTATGCTAGGATGTGTAGTTAGCCTTGTCTCACACATTGTCATCAAACATCGGGGTGCTTCCATGTTGGTACATGGGGTTACTTTGAGACCTTCTTATTGATTATAGTGTTCTCTCCCAAATCCTTATCTTTGTAGTTTCATATGTTTTATGTGTTCTAAGGTCAAACCCTCAGTAAGCCATGGGGGAAGGTGACTCCCTTCCATGACCTCCTAGAAGACAAGTATGATCCTATTGCCAAGGACCCCTAGTCACAAAAAAAGAAGTGAAGGGAGAGACCATCGTCACGAGGAAAAATCTCCCTAGCCATGCCATGCAATGGATCAAGAAGTTCACTATTTATAAATGGTTCAAGAAGTCAAGCCTACATCTCATCAGTCACAAAGCGCTACACATGCTGCAATGAATCTCAATTCCCCAAGCTCTATAGTCATTGGAGATTCTTGATCAAGAATCTCCACATTGGAGATTCTTGATCCCACCACAAGTATGTCATGATCAAACTTCAATGAAAAATGCATGGGAGATATGATCACAAACCTGAGTCCAATGAGAAGTCTGCCTATGGTGGAAGAAGGTAGCCCGCTTCTCCTCGACCTCGTGCAACTCTTATTGTGCCTTGACAAGCTAAGAGCCATTCCACTTGTAGTCCAGATGGTGCCCTAGGAATCGTTAGAGGGAGGTGATATAGTAGTGCTCACTCTCATGGAGAAGAGAAAGTTGCCAACCGCTCTTGTCATGAAAAACCAAACTCATCTCTTGTATGCTAAGTGCAAGGAATTGAGCCCAAGAGCCTTTTGACGAGGATAGTTGGAAGGAAATCACCTTAATCTAACCACTAACTCTAAGAAGCCTCTAGCATTCCTCTCCCCAAAGGAGACAACCCTAGGGGCATGATCAAAAAAGCAAGAACCTGCACACCACATTTTCATACCAACACAATTATCCAGTACATCACTTACGTAAATGCAATCAATCCTAGAGAGATTCATTCCTCCAATTTGTTTGTTGGAGCACAAGAAATGGAGACTACGTCTCTCCTTAATAAATTTGTGCATGTGCCATATATCATGCACCCTCAATGTGAAACATAATCTCTCCTAGGTGACAAGCTCAAATCCATGCATGATGATTTGTATTCCACGTTGACAATCCTCAAGTTCCTCAATCATGTTGAAGTCACTTGCAACACACCAGACATCAACACAAAAAATTGCATCTGTAATCTTGGATGGGAAAGTGGCATGAGCACTCTCATGCTTCAGGGTATATAGAGTCAAGAAACCATACCTCATGCCCCCATGCTACAAATGATTTAGAACAGGATTTTCCATCTCTTCCTAAGAAGGAATCATAGTTTTTTGAGGAAGAAAGTTAGTCAAAGGACAATTAGAGGCCATATATAAAGGAGACCACGTTTTGGTACTCAAAAGGTAAAGCCAAAGTGCAAGCCTTTGGAGATGTTTTATAAATCAACTCGAATTATATTGACAAATGAATGTATAAGAGAAAACAAGGAGACACAAAAAAGTCCAAAGGCCTAATCACCCTACAGAAGGGGGAGATTCTACAGGGAGAGATGAAGAGCTTTATGATGGTTTTATCTCCTTAACATTAGAGCCATTGTCTTTTAAGGTGGTGAGTTTGGAGATGCTTTTTTGTTTTTAAAGAGGAAGTTTGGTAGAGCCTAGTATTCCTTTCTTGAATTAATTGATAGAAAAATTGTACTAGAGAAGGGTGAGAGTACCCATGGGGCTTTGTGGAACTTAAGAGATGTTGCAAAGTCATCACATCAAGCAATGAGAACAACATCGAGAGAAGAAAAGAAGTCAATTAGGTATGGCTCTGAAACGTGTCTTTTCACAAAGAACTCTATATATAAGATCAAGGATACAAAAAATGAAGATTCTTTTTCATATGAGGTTGAAACAAAGGATCCATAATGGAACCAAACTATGGAGTAAGAGATTTATGCTTTCAAAGAGTATGAAACCCTGGAATTGGATCGCAAGACACGAAACATGAAGACTATAGGTTCAAAATGAATTTAGAAAGTTAAGAAAAACTTTGATGGAATTATCAACATGTATATGGCTATAATAGTATCCAAAATGTATTCTTAAAGACATGTCATTGACTATACTGAAACATAACTCCTCTAGTCAAGATGCTTACTATCACAATTCTCATGTGTATTGTAGCTTACAACAAGTGAGGATATAATAGATGGATGCAAATCATTCCTTCCTGTATGGATGAATATTAGAGTTGATATATTTTGGTAGTGATTTGTTTGAACACAGTTAGGATAGCCAGGGCATTTTTTCCCTCTTTAGAAGGTTTTTCCCTTGGCTTGTGTATATGCCTATAACCCTAATGGGTTACTTATCTTTGTACATTCACTTTGTAATTCATGTTTTGTTTGTGTTGTGCTCCAAGCTTCTTCGTCTTCCTTCGGGTGTTCGTATGCTTTTGTAGACTTTAAACCCCAACAATTGGTATCAAAGCAACTCGATGCTTTATCTAGGTCAATGTCAACACCCCTCTGATCAGAGTCTAAAAATGAGAAGAAAATTGGTGAGCATACTCAAGGCAATAAGGAGCTCAAAAGAGCTTTACTATGTGGCATCAAAATTTTGATCTCAGCTCATTTTGACCTTCGAACTCACTATCATAGTAACTATGAAGGAAATTTTTTCCTTTTGTGCCAAACATATATCAATGTTTCAACTTGTTAGTTAAAGCTCCTCCAAGTATGCTACAAGTTTAGTAGATCTTGATAGAGTGTTCTATTCAATGTTTTGAGATCTCTTTTTTTCATCTGAGTATTTAGTGAATGGCCATGGCCAAAAGCAATCATGTATTCTGTATGTGGGCTATTTAAAATAGGTTGGTTGGTACTAATTATGGATTATGGGCATATATGATGCATCATGTATTGGTAACAAAAGGACTATGGAGTATTGTGCAGGGTGTTGAAAAACATCCTCCTATTCCTACAAATACAATTTTTAAAGGTGATATGGATGGCACTAAAGATGATCTTCATATTCCTATTCATGTGACGGTTCCTTTTGCACCTACTATAGATTAACTTCTTGCTCACACACATGCATTGATAGCTTTTTGTGTCAAACATACATTTATCCCTCACATTTACTTGCTTACCTTCGAAAATAGTTGAAGAGTGAGCATATAAATGAAGGAGATTCTATGGACAACTTTGTGACAAAGATCAAAGATTTGAAGTAACAGTTGATTTTTGCTGATGAAGTCTTGCTAGATAGCTACACTTGTGTAGATGTTTTTGTATGGTCTTCTACATTCATATCAAAGTCTGCTTATAGTCTTCTATTGATGATGAAAAACAATCCTAATGCCCTAAAATTTGAGGAGTTAGTCTCTATTTTGTTGCATGAAGATCATTCTAGAAAGAACATATCCATTGTGTGTGTTGCAGATCAAGCTTTCCTAGCTACAAGGGAAAGGTAAATGGAACTTATCTACTAGTACGCAAAAATCCACTGATCTTGCATAGTCAAAGAAGGAAGAAAAAGATGGGAAGGCAATAGAAAATAAAAGATAGTTTTGCAAATATTTTAAGGGAAATGATCATGTCATGAAGAGTTATCCAAAAATGGTTGCAAAAGAGGCAAAGAAGAAAGAGGTTGGAATGATTTTTTTCTACACCTAAACTTCAATTTGTTAATCTTGTTCAGAGTAAAGAATGAGCACTTAGTATTGTGTGAAACTATGACCATCTTCTAATGAGTGTATGTCTCAGGTAGACTTAGATGTTTGGTACTTTGATAGTGGTGCAACCCAACACATTATCTTAGAGTGCAATTTCTTTGAGTCTGCCCCTATAGGGAATAATATCACATATGCTAACAACTCATATCCTATAATGGGAGTTGGTAAGATCATTCTCCCTACTATTGATCATAGTTCTTTCACATTCTCAAATGCTTGGTATGTACTAGGGATCAAGAAAATATGTTTTCCAACATACATGCACACACATACACATACCGACACATATGAATATAGACATATACATACTAAATACATGCACATATACACATACACACAAATACATACATATTGCACTTACACCCATACACATACACATACACGTATACTTACACATACATAAATACACTCACACATACATACATATACACATACCCACATATATACATACACACACATACATACTAAATACATGCACACATACACATACACACAAATACACATACTCCTAGATACATGCATACACACACATACATAACATAGAAACATACACATACACATATATACACACATACATACACTTACACATACTTCATGCATACAGACACATACATAATAAATACATACACATAAACATGCATACATATACACACACATACACACACCCACACATATAGATACACACACATACGTAATAAATACATGCACACATACACCCACATATATATACATACATACACATGTCATACATTTATAGTTTTGTATGTGTACTTACATGTCATTATGTGTATTTGTATATATGTGAATATGTGTGTATGTGTAAATCTGTACATGTGAATGTGTATCTTTGTAAATGATCAGATTATTAATATCTAGTACCTTTATTTGCTACACAATCAGATTTTGATCAATCAGAGGGAATTCCACCACCGTTTCCTAATCGTGCAATGACTACTTATTATAAGTATATCAAACTTTTAATTCTAATACTTGATAGATACATACATAATTGATATAGGTTTTTTTTATTGCTATATTATAATCAAATTCTAATCAATCATAGGGTACTCCACCACCTCCTACCCATGGAATGACTTAACATGTGTCCTTGGATAGGAATTACTTATGATTTTTAATATCAAGATCATATTGAATGTTGGTGTAATTTTTGATATGGAAAATGAATGAGTGTGAGACTCAAAAGTGACTAGACCATGAAATGGGAAAAATCACATGGTTCCTTATATAGAGTTGGAGAGGGCTCTCTAAAGTACATCATATGTGGGATAATTCCCCTTGAAGGAGAATGAATACACTCGTAGAAGCAAATGGCATAGTACCCAAATAAAATAATGTACAATATAAAAAAGAAATGAAATGGAAATGGAGTGTCTCCTAGATACAAAATGGATATGCACTCTCATATTCTCAACACCCCACTTGCAACTCCATTTTTAGATGATGGAGGTTGCTAGCATATGAGTGAAATGTCCACCATGAGGTTTAACAGAAACCACACGAGCACCAAAAAAAAAGTCTCCATGTGGAAATCAATAGCCACTAGGTGGGATCAACCATGTGTGATCATTAGGTACTCCTTAAGATGTCCACTAGATGGATCAAGTGGATGCTCCATAGATACGCCACCAAGAAGGTACAAAAATGGAACAAGCTCTCATTGGATGAGATCACTTCCATGCGAGATAGATAGGATGGCTCCATGTGGTATGTGTGTATCTCCAAAACTTTCACAATATGCACCATGAGATGCTTTTTTCCAAGAAGTGGGGCAGCAAGAATGAAATGTAAAACATGAAACATGAAGCATGAAATGATAATCACATGGTAATACATCTATATGCTATAAGCTTCCATAGAATGTACAAAGTGCTCATTGTTGAAATAACAAATCACTACTCCATTCACATGCTCACACCTGACAAGCTTAGGAGGAAAAAACAAAATATAACAAACATGATGAATCAATTAAAAGAGAAATGACTTACATACAATGCTCATGAGCATGTAGACTCCATGAGGAGAGGAAGCACAGTCTTCCCAAGATCACGAGTGAATGAATTGTGAGTGAGGCCCTCCTTATATGGATTTGAGGGCAAATTTGCTTGCATGTGGGATAAATGAGATTGCATGAGAATGATTCTAGGTTCAGACAAAAGGGTGGAGCATGGAACTCTCAACAACCCCCCTCCATCTGATGAACCTTTTGTTTTTAAAGTGTGAAACTAGTAACATATGGCATCACTTAGTCCATTAGGTTTTTAGATCTAAGGACATATGGATTTGTAGACATATCTTGGACATATGGCATTCAAGTTTGGGACATATGGCCTCCAACTTTGGGACATATGGCATCCCATGGTTTTCATGGACATATAGCATCCATGTGGTTCTTGATTCCATGGAGATATGGAATCCATGGTGGTGGGACATATGGAATCCATGGGATCTAGGGACATATGGGATCCCAAGACATATACTTGGACATTTGGCATCCAAGTGGTTTTGGGGAATTAGTGACATATGGGATCCCTAGACATGTAGAGGGCTTACATCATGGGGTAGGTGGTGCATTCCTTGATGTTTGTAGCCCTTGAGATCCTTTGATGTGGTCCTTTGACCTTTTAGTCCTTTGCTCCTCTTGGTCCTTGTTTATGTTGCATCCTTCTTTGGATCCATTGTTGAGATCTTTGTTTGTGTCCTCTCCCTTTGTTATTTAGATATTGAAGCCTTTTTCTTCTTTGTTGTGTGATGTGGATGCCTTCGTAGTCTTCTTGAGCAATGCCTTGGATGTCTTCTTAGTATCATATCTTCATCTTTGCTTCTTGAAAGAGTATATTTGGAGGTGCATATCCTTCGATTTTAGTTTCAAATGAGGGACATACTTGTAAGTGATTGTTTTATTGTCTATTGATATAGAGAGATGAGAGAGAGAGAAAGAGAAAGAGAGAGAGAGAGAGAGAGAGAGAGAGAGAGAGAGAGAGAAAGAGAGAGAGAGAGAGAGCGAGAGAGGGAAAGAGAGAGAGAGAGAGAGAAAGAGAGAGAGAGAGTGAGAGATAAAGAATGATGAAAAGAAAGGAAGATAGAGATAGGAAAATAGAGCATACACACACACACACACATCTACACATTGACACATGCATACATACACACACATACACATATACACACATGCATATATACACATAAGAAAATAGAGCATACATACACACACATCTACACATTTACACATGCATACATACACACATACATGTACACACATGCATGCTTACATACACACACATATACACACATGCATGCTTACATACACATATACACACATGCATGCATACACACATATACAAATATACATACATGCATACATACACACACACATGCATACACACATACATACACACATACATACACACACATATATATACACATATGCATACATACACATACACACACACATACACACATACACACATACATGCACACACATACATACACACACATGCATGCATACATACACACACATACACATATACGCACATGCATACATACACACACACACACATACACACACACATCTACACATTTACACATGCATACATACACACATACATGTACACACATGCATGCTTACATACACACACATATACACACATGCATGCTTACATACACACATGCATGCATACACACACATACAAATATACATACATGCATACATACACACACACATGTATACACACATACATACACACACATATATACACATATGCATACATACACATACACACACACATACACACATACATGCACACATATACATACACACACATACACATATACACACATGCATGCATACATACACACACATACACATATACACACATGCATACATACACAGCAAAATAGAGCATACATACACACACACACACATACACATTTACACATGCATACATACACACATACATGTACACACATGCATGCTTACATACACACACATATACACACATGCATGCTTACATACACACATATACACACATGGATGCATACGCACACATACAAATATACATACATGCATACATACACACACATGCATACACACATACATACACACACATATATACACATATGCATACATACACATACACACACACATACACACATACATGCACACACATACATGCACACACATACATACACACACATACACATATACACAAATGCATGCATACATACACACACATACACATATACACACATGCATACATACACATAGCAGAATAGAGTATACATACACATACACATACACACACACATATCTACACATTTACACATTTAGATTTTTATAGGTGTTTAAGTATTTATGTTTTAGTATTTTAGGTTTAAGTCTAAGTCTTTTTTATTAGGGTTTTAACACCTACATAACATATATACACACATACACATACACATGCATATAATACATATATAAAAAGTACTAGTGTTTTAAATAATTTAATTAAATATATATAATTAAATATATAATATATAAAAATAGGATTAATTAAGAAAAAATCTGAATATATAAATAAATATATATATATAAAATAGGGTTTTAGGTTTTTAGCATTAGGATTAGGGTTTTAGGTTTTTAGGATTAGGATTAAGGTTTTAGGGTTTTAGGCTTTAAGGAAAAAAATCTAAATAAATAAGTAATATATATATATATATATATATATATATATATATATATATATATATATATATATATATATATATATATATATATATATTAAATAGGGTTTTAGGTTTTTAGGATTAAGATTAGGGTTTTAAGATTTAAGGAAAAAATCTGAAATATATATATAAAATAGGATAATTATATAGGTAAATAAATATAAAAAGTATTAGTGTTTTAAATCATTCAATTAAATATATATAATTAAATATATATAGTTAAATAGATAAAAATAGGATTAATTAAGAAAAACTGAATATATAAATATATATATATATATATAAAATAGGGTTTTATGTTTTTAGGATTAGGATTAGGGTTTTAGGGTTTTAGGGTTTAAGGAAAAAATTTGAATAAATAAATAAATATATATATAAAATAGGGTTTTAGGTTTTTAGCATTAGGATTAGGGTTTTAGGTTTTTAGGATTAGGATTAAGGTTTTAGGGTTTAAGGAAAAAATCTAAATAAATAAATAAATATATATATATATATATGATAGGGTTTTAGGTTTTTAGGATTAGGATTAGGGTTTTAGCATTTTTAAGATTTAAGAAAAAAATTTGAATAAATAAATAAATAAATATATAAAATAGGATAATTATATAGATAAATAAATATAAAAAGTATTAGTGTTTTAAATAATTTAATTAAATATATATAATTAAATATATAAAAATAGGATTAATTAAGAAAAAATCTGAATATATAAATAAATATATATATAAAATAGGGTTTTAGGTTTTTAGGATTAGGATAAGGGTTTTAGGGTTTATGGGTTTAAGGAAAAAATCTGAATAAATAAATATATATATATTTATAATAGGATTTTAGGTTTTTAGGATTAGGATTAGGGTTTTTAGGGTTTTAAGATTTAAGGAAAAAATCTGAATAAATATAAATATATATATATATATAATAGGATGATTATATAGATATATAAATATAAAAAGTTTTAGGGTTTAAAATAATTTAATTAAATATATATAATTAAATATATATAATTAAATATATAAAAATAGGACTAATTAAGAAAAATCTGAATAAATAAATATATATATATATATAAAAGAGGATAATTATATAGATAAATAAATATAAAAAGTATTAGTGTTTTAAACAACTTAATTAAATATATATAATTAATTATATATAATTAAATATATAAAAATAGGACTAATTAAGAAAAATCCTGAATATATAAATAAATAAATATATATATATATATATAGAATAGGGTTTTAGGTTTTAGGATTAGTATTAGGGTTCTAGGATTAGGGTTTTAGGTTTTTAGGATTAGGATTAGGGTTTTAGGGTTTAAGGAAAAAATCTGAATAAATAAATATATATATATATAAAATAGGGTTTTAGGTTTTTTTAGATGTTTAAGTATTTAGGTTTTAGTATTTCAGGTTTAAGTCTTTAGGAGTAAGATTTTTAGGTTTAAATTAAAAAACAAATGATATAAAATGTCCATATTGTAGCAGATGGCTTCTTTGGATCCGGAGGAGAGAATGGCGTGTCCTTGTACTCAGTGCAGGTATCAAATTTATTGGAAACGGTGGATTTGTACTGCACATGTTAGAGAGTATGGATCCTTTGATAGGAGTCAACTAGATGCAGATTCTTATTCTCAGCTTAGATTTTATCACTTTGACCTCACTTTCATAGCTTTAAAGGTGGAGAAATGGTTCATGTGTTTATGGAGGACATGATGAATGTGACTCGGGATCCAAAGCTCTTGGTTTCTAATTCTCTCTAAAAGCTTTGGAATGCTTAGAGCTAGCTGCCATGAATTAGTTGAAGTTTTTTAATGCGGAGAAGTAGTTCATGTCTTAATGCATGACATGTGGAACACTTAGAGCTAGCTTCCATGTATTAGTGCCAACTTTTAACTTGAAGAAGTGGTTCATGTGTTCATGCATGAAATGTCTTCTTGGTTTCTAATGCTCACTAAATGTGCTTTTGGAGATCTAAACCATCCATAAGTCACAAATAATTCATCACCAGCACCTAATGAAGTAGTAGCATTCAAAACTATGTATCTTGCTACATCTCTATTCATGTATGGTTATTCATGAATATTTCTACACCCTTCAAATGTGCAATTATTCATTGAACTATTATATCCTCGACAACTATTTATTAAACTTGCTACATTTCCATGCATGTAAGATCTTGTGTGAATATATAATCTTTGATTTTCTGCATGTGTTATCCCTCTACTAGGAAGAAAACTTGCATTTAGACATAATCTATGAGTATGCATGCTTTGAACTTAATGTGTAAGTTGATGCCAATCTCCCCATCTATATATAGAACCACAAGTCCTCTATAATAAAGAGGATACGTGTGACTTCAGAGTTGGAAGCACAAACAAATCCTCTATAATAAAGAGACCATGACCAACATCAGTGATAGTGGAGGAAGCAATCATGTAACGATTACCCCAAAAGATAAAAACCTCTCAGTCTAAAGGAAGTGGTCCCCTTTGCCATCCTCCCTATCTTCTACTATCATATGTTTGTACTAGAGGAGGAGGATGAGTTGGTAATGGATAATCTCCAACTGTATGAGCTTGTAAACCAAGAGGTAGAGGATTTTAAGAAACCTCAACTTGTAATTGATAAACAACATGCTCCTTATGTGTACAAGGAATATTAGCATCAATAGTAGGAGAATCATCATCATCAAGTAAATATTCATGTATATTAGTATAATTTTATTTTCTATATATGATTTTAAAATAAATTAATGAAATTATTTTATGCAATCAATACATACCCAAGAATTATCATGTCGATTAGGTGTGTCACACCTAAAAAATACCATAATCTATCTTATGTTCAATACATTCTGATTGAAGTTTCTGATACATGCCATAAGAAAGATTACACCAACATATAATATGCTCTTGATAGTAAAAGTCATCATAATTTCTATCATAGGTCACATGTGAAGTCATTGCATGGGTAGGAGGTGCATTATCCTCTAATAGAGTTATAATATAACAATAAAACATATATACTAGTCATTTATGTTTCTATTAAATATTAAGACTAAAAGCTTAATATACTTGCAATAATTAGTCCTTGCATGGCTAGGTGATGGTGGTGAAGCTCATTTTGATTGATCACAATCTCACTATGTAGCAAAAAAAACGTATTAGATATTAATAATTTGACATATGCATAGATACGTGTTCACATGTACACACGTACATATTCACATATACACAAATACATGTTCTAACATATCAATACACATATACAATCACAAAAGTAAATATTCACACATACACACATACTTACATTTACACATTCACAATGCATGCACACATGCATGTCTACAAATTAATAGTTTTATTGCATTCTGATCCAATTATTTTTTTGTGTGTATGTGTATGTATGTGTGTGTGGATGTGTGTGTATGTGTGTATATGTGTATATGTGTGTGTATGTATGTGTGTATGTATGTGTGTATGTATGTGTGTGTATGTGTTTATGTTTCTATATGCGTATATGTGTATATGTGTATATATATGTGTATGTGTGTGTGCATGTGTGAGTACATGTTTATGTGTGTGTATATAAGGGCATATGTGAATGTGTGTATGTTTGTAAGTTTGTATATGTGTATATGTATGTGTATGTGTGTGCATGTGTCTGTATGTATGTGTATGTATGTGTGGGCATCAATGTGTGTATGTATGTGTGTGTGGTTGTGTGCATGTGTGTGTATGTATGTGTGTGTGGTTGTGTGCATGTGTGTGTATGTATGTGCGTATATGTGTGTGTATTTTTGTGTGTATGTGTGTGCATATATGTGTATATGGGTGTATGTGTGTATATATGTATATCTATGTGTATGTGTGTGCATGTGCATGTATGTGTGTGTGTATATGTGTGTATATGTGTGTGCATAGCTCCACTCGTGGATCTTTTCATTGCCTACTTTAATTTCTATCATCAATTGGAAAAGAACCTGCATTCTTTGAGTGTGATTGCATGTACATTGAGCTCTCTATAGTTGATTCTTCTCATCCTATCTTCTTTGTCTATGAAGTCTTTGTGGAAAACACTTCATTGCTTCATTCTTCGATAGCTACATCATCTCCTTCTATAGCGCAACAACAATTGTTGCTCTAGGTGAGATCATGTTATTGCTTCCTTGAATAGTCTTTGGTAGCAAGGTAGTGCACTTTGATAGAGATGGAAGAGGATCTTGTTCTTTTGTGTGCATGCAAAGAGACATTTTTGAAACTCATAGTAACTTGGAATCTAGGAACATGGTATGTTCCTTAAAGGAGAACCTCTGTGAAATATCGTGCAAGTGCTAGTGTAGTAGAATGAACAAAGAATGAACACTAACATTAGAACCTCTACAAAACTTCGAAATGAACATTGGCAGCAAATAGAAAAGTTTAGTGAGGGAAATTATAGCATAGTTCATTTTTGTTATCTATGCACATGGATCTAATTCTTTATAAGTAGAGTTGTTGCCCTCTTTACAGTCATCATCTCCATATCTATTTTATTGACACAACCATGATAGGACTTGCACAGGTTCTTCTTTTGGACATACTTCTGTGATATCATCATATGTGATGATTGCCTCCTCTTGAAATTCTTTGCAAGTAGCCTTCTATTGTTCTCTAATTTGATAGGTTCTTCTCTGATCCAATAGGACATTTATCTCTACTAGTCCTCTATTGTACCAATCATAAACTTCAAAGATCATGTGACAAAGTCTCTAGTGGAGAGAGTGGATAGACCATCCTGTAGCAGTACTCCAGATACTTCCAACCTGAGCAATGATGCAAAGAGCTCTCAAATCTTCTTTTCATAGCTTTGAAACCTTCTTTGTTGTGATAATGGACTGAGGTTGATCACATTTTTCTTGAAATATAGCACGAAACCATAAGCATATATCGTTCTTCAGTGGATTGTGAACTCTTCTTTGATCTCAAGATAGCATGCTTTGATGGATTTTATCTCTCTCTCATTTTCTAGCCATTGGCTATCTATCATAACCACTCCATCCTCCTCTTCTTTTTCTTGATTGCGTGATAGTCCAAACAAAACATGAACTATTATGGACAATGAGTGCTTATAAGCACTTGTTATTATGATGAAGGCAACACAAAAAGAAGAATATGAAGTATGGTGCTTGCAAAACCTTTATTAGAGATCGTAATGATACAAAATTATTATGGAAAATACAAGAGGGTGATATTAGACATGCTACATGAAGAAATTGAATATTGCTTAGAAGCACTCTTATTATGAAGGGACACAGGGAGAGAAAAGAAATACATCTATGCTAATGATGATGAAGAAAATAAAAAAATGAACTCAAAGGAATAAAACAATGAACATATGCTCTCATACCATGTGGAACATGATGAATGAATTAAAATGGAAATGACTTACAATGCTCTATGAGCATGGAGACTCCATGAGGAGACAAAGCATACTGTTGCCAAGAGCTTGAGTGAATGACTTGTGAGGAGTGAAGTGAGGCCCTCCTTATATGGAGGTGAGGGCAAATATCCTTGCATGTGGGAAACATGAGCTTGCATGAGAATAGTTATAGGTTTGGACAAAAGGGTAATGCATGGAACTCTCAACACTCATATGTGTGGGTAGGTCCATGAAAGCCCACTTTGAACCAAGAAGAGCACTCAAAAAAGATCCAATTGAGTGATGTATCCATGTAGATCCAAGAGTATGTATGGAGAATGGAAAGATGAATGGAATACTATATGCGTAGAATGCCATTGTAAATGAGGTAAGTGGATTCTCAAGGAGATCAATAAAAAAATCATGAGCCACTGATCCTATAGTAAATCCCAATTGAAGCTGAGGGGAAGTGAATGCCTTCGATGCTATGATGAGAGGTGTACCCATATGAGATGTAAATTGAGAGTGTATCTTAGAGTTATTATGCTCTAAAGCTATACCATGATATGAAAAGTCATGTACATAGAGAGCATGCTCCACGTAGGGTGTCTGTGGTAGTGGAATGATCCCCTTTGAAGAGGAAATAGGAGGATCTGGATCTTGAGAAGAATTAAAAAGGAATGAACACTTAGAGTATTCATCAAAATTGCAATTTTTGGTAACTATAATTGAGTGACTCTTAGGGTCATACAACTTGTATGCCTTTGGAGGGTAACCATAACCAATGAAAATGTGTTTCTTAGGCCTATCATCATTAGGGATTGCCCCATAGGAATCACTACCAAAGACTCTGAAGTAGCTCATACACGATTTCCTCTGAAAATAAGCCTCAAATGGGGTTTCATTCTACAAAACATGTGAGAATCCTCTCTTAAGAATATGTATCGTCCTATGTATAGCTTCACCCCAAATATTTTGTGGAAGTTTCTTTTGATGATGCATAGTCTTGGCCATCTAGAACACACTTAGAATCCTCTGTAGGGCAATAGCTTGCTGAGTATCCTTCTTTGCTTGATACTTAATACCTTGCCGCTTCAAATACTTGGAAAAATTATGGTTGACAAAGCCAGTGTCTCCATCAGATCTCAAGATCTTTAAAGAATTTGGAAAGTCATCCTGAACTCTCTTTGTCCATTCCTTGAACTTGGAAAGTGTGTCTTCTTTATGTTTTAGTGAATAAGCCCAAGTGTACCTAATGAAGTCATCTACTATTGAGAGGAAGTAAAGTGACCCGCTCATTAGGAGATGCATGCTTCCATATGCAAAGGGGTAAATGTCTACTTATCATATGCTTGGCCATTCAACTCGACTTTTGTGATCTTGAGTAAACCCTTGACAAGATCACCTAAAGAGATCATTTCTAAGTAAGAGGTGTGTCCAAAATTGAAATGCCTCAAGTTAAAGCTTGAATCATTGACCATGAAACTTGAACACTTGTAGAGACCTTTGCCTTCAAATACTTGAGTTATAACTTCTTTGGATTCTCAATCGATGAATTGAACTTTTTCATTATCAAATTAAACCATCATATTGCAGTTAGTAATGACCTTCACTAAGAGAAGGTTCTTCCAAAGGGTTGGTACATAAAGAATGTCTTTAAGTGACTTGGTCTCACCTTTTGAGTTTTTGATGTGAACTTTTCTTCTTCCTTAGATCTCAACACACTAGTTATCCCCAAGATACACTTGGCCTTTGTGCTCTTGAAACTCATGAAAGTGTTCTTTATCATTGCACATGCATGATGAGAACCCACTATCAAAAATCCACTCTTTGCTAGGAGTGGATGAGATAAGTGTCTTCTCTTCAATTATAGGAAAAAGATCTTCACTTGTGTAGTGAGTTTGATGGTCTATCTTTGGAGTAGACTTGGGATTCTCCTTGTTTTTCTTCTTGAAGCGATAATTTTCTATGTGTCCAACTTTTCCACAAAAGTTGCAAATGAACTTCTTCTTGCCCTTTCCTTAGACTCTCGAGTGCCTTTTTGACCTTTATTTGTTGAACATAGCTTTGGCATTCATAGCTATTTCTTGTGTAGCTTGAATCTTTTGCCTACAGTCATGGAGAATCAAATGTCTTATTACTTCTTGTGAAGTGAGTTCTTGACCTTTGTTGTACAAAGTGGTCACAAATGTTTCATAGGACCTAGGAAGTTTTTTAAATAGTTTAGCCATTTCTTCACTTGAGATTTTTCATCCAAAAGGTGCTAAATTCTTTGATAATATTCAAAATGTGTTACCACATTTGTGATGGTGTGTTGAAGATGGATAGAAAGATTTTGGAACTCTTGCTCTAAAGAATAAATCTTTGAAAGATTTTTACCTTCCTGTAGACTTGATAATGTGTTCCAAGCTTCTTTAGAAGTCTTTTATGCTATAATATGCTCCTTTCTCAACTCATCACATGTTAGAAGAATTTGGCTCTTTTGTCCTTAAAATTCCAAATATTCCAAGACTCTAAATCTTTTACTTACTGTGGTTTAGGTTCTAACCCATCTACAACTTGATGGAGAAGATTCGTGTACAAGTATGTATACATGAATCTTTCCATAGATTATAATTTTATCGAGGGGTCTTAGATTAGCCCAAAATTGAAATGAGTGAGACACCCTTTGGGGGCTTAGAATAGCCTCTTAGAGCGCACACACCCACACACACACACAATAATCTTCTTATATTTATGAAGTTACAAAAATGGGCACTTAGTGCCAAATGGTGTGCCACAAAGTAAGAGTTGAAGCCATTGGGTAAATACAAAAGAAGCCTCTTGATGAGGGAGGGAAACTCTTGTGGAAAATAGAGATGAATGTCTTAGAATGTAGCAATGGACCCTTGGAGAGAATACAAAAGTATATGGTTGGACTTGCTGATCGTAAATCTTAGATGTCTTCCAAAAGTAAAGTGGATATCAAAGAAAGTACTTGGAGCCATGAACGATGTATGTCTTGAAATTGAGCCTTTTCCTTAAGAGAGAGAGAAAGAAAACGACTTGACAAATATCGTCCAAGAGGATTGCCACGAATTGTATGATATTCCTCGTAATGGACTAACTCACTATGATCAAGGAAATTGGTAAGTGAGGATTCACGTGACAAGATAATGATGTAGACGTTATTTACTACATTTGGAGGTGCCAAAGCCGTTAAATCCAATGGATTGAAAACACAATAAGTGCTTACGTGTGAACAGGTGCAAACTAGAAAAAAATGTAAAAACTAAATCTCTTTTCAAGATCCGTATTGTGTGTGTTTTTTTATATAAAGGAAGCTCGGCCTTAGAGTACTCTCTCGGACTTGAATTAAATAAAAGGAAAAGAAAAGTACAAGTGAAGGGGATTAGTGCCCTCGGGACCCCCCAAGTCCATAATGCGTGTTTTTTCGTTAATAAGGAAGTTCGGCCTTAGCCTACTCCCCCGGACTTGTATTAGTTAAAAGAAAAATACAAGTGAAGGGGACTAGTGCCCACGGGCCCCCAAATCCCATAGAGCAGGAGAGGATTTTACAGAGTTTAGAGTTTCGATGGCATTACAAAGAAGGTTAATCACCCTCTCATCACCCTCATGAGGGGCCCACTTGGGTTTAAGCTTGTTGTTAATCACCAGGAGCACTTGATGATGCCTAAAGGGGGGGAGGGCATTTTTTACAGTTAGCATTTTTTACAGGAGCACTTGATCATGCCTAAAGGGGGGGAAGAACAATATTTTCTCAATGCATGTTGGTTACTTCACTCTATTCATGAGTTAAGAGAGCAGACATTCACACCAGAGAGTATTGTTCATGAAGAGGTGCTAATGAGTAACTGACATTATACATGACGTCACGATCTACATGAGTTTGTCAAGAACATGAGCTAAAAATTGTGGGACTAATTTTGTTCATGCAGGGTCCAAAGCACAGATTTTATCTCGCTCTCCTCAGTCTCGCTCTCTCACAGAGACTTCTTGTAGCACGCGGTGAAGTTGGCCTAGAGGAGTTTCCTGTTCTGGCAATGGCATAGACCATCAAAGACTCTCTTCTCACTATTGAAGAAATGGATCCATCAAAGACTCTCTTCTCACTATTGAAGAAATGGATCACAGACACTCATGTGATGACTGGTCAATCACAGAGAGGAATATGGCCACGATGTTAAACAGGGCACATCCTCTCTCCTCTCTCTCTCTCTCTCTCTCTCTCTCACAGAGATCCCCTGGTGATAGTAGGTTGTCTACTGATGCTAATACCTCATCTTCTATTTCGATGGCACATTGACAACTAGAAGAGCACTAATCCCCTCTCGTGTGGATGTTATCTCCTCTACGTCTTCTTGATGGGAGACTACATCTAGAGAGTACACGAAGAGGAAATGGACTTGATATCGCTCGCACATGTCCAAATCGAGGTTGTGTGCATTTCCTCAAGTCTGAGTTTACCAAAACCTTTTCCTGATGTATTGCATAGTTGCTTGCTCTGAATGATGACTCAAACGGACAAGCTTCTTTCTGTCCTACAATAGAGATAAGAAAACATGAGCAGTTGGCAATAGAGATAAGAAAACATGAGCAGTTGGCAAGCTTCTTTGTGTCCTACAAAAAAAAAGTACCGCTACTAAAGAGTTATAGAAACAGCACCAAAGAGTTTTGAATTTCACTTTGTGTTGTTCGTGAGAAATTCCATGAAGTGATTTCAAAATGACATCGAGTATTAAAGTCATAAATAACACCACCAAATGGAATTCCAAATAGTGTTTATAAACACGTTCAAAGACTTGAAATGCACAACTACTCCACACAAAGATTACAACAGTGAAAGACGCACTGGATGCCACCATAAAGAGGGGTATCATTCCCCAAAGAGGGCATAAGTCCTAGATCTAACATTAGCAAGTTGTGCCTCAAATCCGTGGTGTTTCTTGCTACTTCGTGGAGGTGTTGTTGCAATCAAAGTGGAACCATGCATGTATGTCTGTTGGATTAGAGAGGGAATGGAGAGGCAGCATACAAGAGATGTGCAACTACTATTGAGATAGATGGTCTCTTAAGATGTAGAAAAAGTGACCATTTGAGATGGAATAATTTCCCCCGGTCGGACATCAAAAGAGGCGAATTCACAACTCTCAAAGAATCCGACATCAATGTATACAATGATAATCTATACCAAGATTGTTGATTATCCTCTTCATTTCATCATGTGATGTAGAATGAATATTATTATTTGGTAAAAACTTTTCAAATAGTAACCTGCAAGTTCATGAAAAATTATATATATATATGTATGTGTGTGTGTGTGTATGTATGTATGTATGTATGTATGTATGTATGTATGTATGTATGTATGTATGTATGTATGTATGTATATATATATATATATATATATATATATATATATATATATCTATATATATATATATATATGTATGTATGTGTGTGTGTATATGTGTATTTCTATGTGTATGTGTATGTGTGTATGTATGTGTATATATGCGTATGTATGGTGTGTACCTGTATGTCTATATTTATGTGTGTGTATGTATGTCTATGTGTATGTTTTTGTATGTGTGTGTATGTGTGAGTGTATATGTAAGTGTGTATGTATGTGTATATGCATGTGTATGTGTATGTGTATGTGTATGTCTATGTGTATGTGCATATGTATGTGTGTATGTGTATATGTATGTGTCACTACAACATATGAGGGGCATACTTGTTGAAGATAAATGTACAAGCTCATTTTCATATGAGCCATGCTTGGATAAATTTACCAAATATAAAGATAAAGAAAAAGTGGAGGAAAAAAGGAAAAAATAATAAAAGAAAAAGTGTAGTCAAAATTCATGATGAGAAAGAGATACAATATCTTGCCTTGTAGTTAGTAGCATGTAGTGGAGAAAGTGGTGAGTTAAGAAGGAGGCACAAACTTCTTCACATGCTGATTGGTTATAAAAGTGAAGTGGTAGCACATTCAAAACAAGGAGAGAAAGAGGCAAGAGCTCCCAGTAGTCGGATCTAGCCATTTTGTCATTTTGGTTTTCCCTTAGACTCCTTCCAGTCGCACGTCAGTTTGTACACAGCTCTGTTGCAGAGCTCATATCTCAGTGCATATGTAACCATTTTGTGCGTTTAAACATTCATTGGAAAGCTTATCTTGTGTACTTTTTGATATCAAACATCTCTTTGAAAGCTTATGTAGTTTGTGAGATATCAGTGAAAGAGTGAAGTCCAATTTTTCAGTATACCTATGTAGATAGGTAGTCTATTTTGGTGGGTTCAGTTTCCCAACCAAAACATATCCAAATTGTGTGATCTCTGTATTGTTGGAGCCCTTGGCATGTACTTTTACTGTTTCAAATATCTCATTCAGATCATTCATAGTTTGTGAGATATTTGTTAGAGAGTAAAGTCCAGTTTTATAGTGTACTTATGTGTGCAGGTGGTCTATCTTGGTGAGTTGAATTTTCTGATCAAAACTCATCCAAATTACTTGAATTTTAGCTTGTTGAATAGCTATTTGTGTCTAATTTCTCTGTACCAAATATCGTTCTCAAAGGATATATATTCAGAGAGCTATCAGTCCGAGAGTGAAGCTCAGTTCTTCAGCATACCTGTGTGGACAGGTAGTTCATCTTTGACAGTTGTGTTTCCTAATCAAAACTTGTCCAAATTAAGTCATTTATAGCTTGTTAGAAAGCTCTCTTTGTCTACTTTGATTGACTAAAGTATCAAGTCCATTTGAGTTTTGTGTTGAGAGCAGCAAGCTATCTAAGGTGCAGATGTTTGTCCAAGTGCTGGACATACAAGGGTTCACTACACACTTCCGTTGCGAATAGGAGAACTCATTCTCCACAGTTGGTATCAGAGCAAACTTGGTGTTGAAGCTTCATCAATAGAGCTGGAGGTGAAGCAAAGCAAAAGAGGAGCTACAAAACAAGAAGGAGCTTCACAAACGCAAGAGCAAAGGACTATAACTATTCGAGGTAACTCTCAAAGTCTTTGATACTCTTCAATGGCTGACTTGGGTCAACAAGTAGAGAAGTTGGACAAGGATAACTATCCCGTGTGGAAGTTTAGAATGACCAACTACCTAATGGGCAAAAGCTTATGGGGTATTGTGAGCGGCGATGATGCTCAACCTCAAATCAATCAAGCTATGGCCACCAAACTCCAAAGGAGGCAAGAAAAAGAATGGGAAGAGAGGAATAGGAGAGTCATGTTCCTCATTTCGCAAGTCATTACTAATGCCATGGTAGGTCATATTCAACATCTAGAGAAAGCTAAGGATGCTTGGGAAGATCTTGAAAGGATGTATTCAACAAATACCAAAGCTAGGAAACTTCAACTCAAGAATGAGTTGAACACAATCAAGAAAAGTTCGAGTCAATCCATAGCTAAATATACTTTGAAGATTAAGGAGCTAAGCGATGCTTTAGCTTCTATTGGCACAACGGTTGAAGACGAAGATCTTGTGTGTTATACTCTCAATGGCTTGAGAGAAGATGAAAGATGGAAGCCTTTTATAACTTCCATTAACTTGAAAGATGTATATCCAGGTTTTGAACAACTAATCCCTCATCTTGTCATAGAAGAGCTTAGCTTCGGTGGTCCCAAAGGAAAGGACAGCCACAACCAAATGTTATATGCAGGTCGAGGCAAAGGAAGAAACTCAAGAGGAGGCTCAAGAGGAAAAGGAAGAGGTCACAACCACTCCAACTACAATCAAAACAATTCGGAAGACAACAAGGATGCATCAAATGCCAACACACAAGGAAGAGGTCGAGGTAGAAGTAGAGGAAGAGGCCAAAGCTCCTACAATCCTCATAAAGGTATAACATGCTATTATTGTGGTAAAGTAGGACACTATGCTAGTGATTGTTGGCTGAAGAATGGAAGACCAAATGGAGGCAATCAAAGGAACCAAAGCAACTATGCAAGCACCTCAAGTGAAGGAAGCAAGGACACACTACTTGCAATGAGACATGAGTATAGAAGCTCTTGTGAAGATGACAAGAAATGGTACATTGATTCATGTTGTAGTAACCATATGTCATGCCAAGGAAGTTTGTTCACTAATCTACAGGTACCAAGTGGAAAAGGATGTGTTGAAACAGGTGATGATACTCAACACATGATTGAACATATTGGAGATATAAGGCTTGGAGATACAAGTAAAGCAAAGGTACTATCTAATGTTCTTCATGTTCCTACAATTTCAAAGAACTTGATTTCAGTAGGACAAATGGTAGAGAAGGGTTATCATGTCATATTCAATGAGAATGGGTGCTTCATAAAGAATCCAAAGGAAGGCTTCAAGGTCATTGCTCGAGGTAGAAGAGAAGGAAGGATGTTCACTTTGGATGTCCAACATCCACATGGAAAGGTCATGTACATTCAATGTGGGAACAAGAAGATTTCAGAGCTGGACTTATGGCACAAAAGAATTGGACACATCAACATAGCTGAAGGACATGAGCAAACATGAAGTGGTAAGAGGTCTTCCAAAATTTAATAGCATTGGACTACATGAGTTATGTGAAGCTTGTCAACTAGGAAAGCAAACGAGGCAGCCATTCAAGAGGAGCAATTATGTGGCTCCAAATGTCTTGGACTTGATACATACGGATGTATGGGGACCAACCCAAGAGGCATCAATGGCTGGTAATAGATTTTTTGTCACCTTCATTGATGATCACTCAAGAAAGGTATGGCTGTTTTGTATGAAGCAAAAATCAGAGGTGTTTTCTATATTCAAAAGATTCAAAGCTGAAGTTGAAAAGGAAACAGGAAGGTCTATCAAAACCTTAAGGTCCGATGGTGGAGGAGAATACTTCTCCAAAGAATTTTCAGATTTTCTACAAGAGAGTGGGATCAAAAGGCAATTCACTTGTAGGTATACACCACAACAAAATGGAGTAGCTGAGAGGAAAAATAGGCAAATTGCTGAAATTGCAAGATGCATGCTCAACGAGATGAAGGTACCATTGTACTATTGGGCTGAAGCTACCACAACCGCCATTTACTTGATGAATAGGTGCACAACATCGGGAATACATCACTTGACTCCTGAAGAGGTATATTCCGGTAAGAAACCTGATCTTACACACCTCAAAGTGTTTGGATGTGTTTGCTTTGTTCACATTCCACAAGAAGTTAGAACAAAGATGGAACCAAGGTCAGAAAAATGTATTTTCATCGGCTACTCGACGGAGCAAAAAGGATACAAGTGTTACAACCCTAGAACAAAGGAATTAAGAGTCTTGCGAGATGTGGTCTTTGATGAACTAAGACCATGGTATGAAGATAAAGGAAAGGAAAAGATTCTTGAAGAAGATTGTGATGATTATGCAGGAACAAATCAAAGAGAAGTTCAAATATCAAGCACAAAGGCTTCAGGTCTAGAGGCATCTACATCAAATGAAGAATGTTCAACATGGAGGGGGAGTCATTCTTTGTCTCCAAATTCACCTCATAGTAGAGCTGAAGAAGCAAGTGCTACTCCAAACAGTGAGGTAGATGCAAGTGAAGAAGAATATGAAGAGGTAATCACTCCGATGGTAAAGTTGAATAGGTTAAAGAAGCAACTTTCTAAAGGCAATGAAAGAAGATCTTCAAGGACAAGGTATCCAACTCAAAGGTTGAGTTATGATAGTTTTATGGCGACACATTTTGCATACATGATGCAGGTTATCAAAGACAAAGAGCCTGAGACATATGAAGAAGCTTGCACACAAAAGGAATGGAAGCAAGCTATGAAAGAGGAGATCAAAGCTCTCAAAGATAATCACACATGGGAGCTAGTGCCAAAGAAAGAAGGTATGAAGATTGTTCCAAACAAATGGGTGTTTAAAGTAAAGAGGAATGCTGATGGTTCACTAGCTAGATATAAAGCTAGATTAGCTGCCAAAGGATTTAAACAAACACAAGGCATAGATTATGATGAAGTTTTCAGCCCTGTTGCAAAGATGGGAACTAGCAGAACCTTAATAGCAATTGGTGCTTCAAGGAGATGGCCATTATATCAACTCGACATCAAAAATGCCTTTCTCAATGGAGACCTACAAGAAGAGGTATACATGAGTCAACCGGTTGGATTTGAAGATGAAAACCATCCAGATTTTGTTTGCAGGTTGAAGAAGGCACTTTATGGCTTGAAGCAAGCACCAAGAGCATGGAATCAGAGATTGGTAGAGTATCTAAGTGTGGATACAACCCAAGTAGTGCAGATCCTTCGTTGTACATGAAGAAGGAAGAAAATAGAGAGGTAAATATTTGCATATACGTCGATGATCTCATCATAACAGGAAATGATGTTACAGGGATTAAAGATATCAAAAGGAAGCTTGGTAAGGAGTTTAAAATTTCAGATCTTGGAGAGCTAAAATATTTTTTAGGAATTGAAGTTGTTTATGGAAAGAGTGGAATCTACTTGATGCAAAGGAAGTACTTGTTGGATGTTCTTTTCAGATTTGGAATGAGTGAATGCAAACCACTCACTCAACCCATGGACACAAATACAAAGATTTGTTCAAATGATGGAGAACCATTGGAAGATGTAACGACATACAGAAGCATTGTAGGATCATTGATCTATGCAAACATTACAAGACCTGATTTGTCTTATGTTGTTGGTGTACTTTCTCAGTTTATGCAAGCCCCGACAAATGAACACTTAAATTCAGCCAAGAGAGTGTTGAGATACATAAAGCATACAGTTAATCATGTTTTGTTTTACAAGTTTGATGAAGAACTGCAGGTCAAAGGCTTTAGTGATGCTGATTGGGCAGGCTCAAAGGAAGATAGAAGATCAACCTCAAGTAATGTGTTCATGATAGGAAGCAAACCTATCACATGGAGCTCAAAGAAACAACCTACTGTTGAACTTTCATCTATGGAGGCTGAATATAGAGGATTAGCATTTGCCACATGTGAAGCAATGTGGATTAAAAAGCTTTTGGCTGATCTTGGAGTGCAAGTTGGAACCATCCCTATATATGGTGATAACATGTCAAGTATCTACTTGGCAAACAATCCCATGTTTCATGCAAGGAGCAAGCACATAAAGGTCCACTACCACTATGTAAGGGAGAAGGTGCTGAGCAAAGATGTGGAGGTAAAGTTCATCAGAACCAAAGAGCAGGTTGCAGATATGTTTACAAAGTTCTTGGATGCTTCTAAACTCAAAGGTTTCAAGGATGCGATAAATTTGAAGGACGATAACTCCCAAATGAGCTTGAGGGGGAGTGTTGAAGATAAATGTACAAGCTCATTTTCATATGAGCCATGCTTGGATAAATTTACCAAATATAAAGATAAAGAAAAAGTGGAGGAAAAAAGGAAAAAATAATAAAAGAAAAAGTGTAGTCAAAATTCATGATGAGAAAGAGATACAATATCTTGCCTTGTAGTTAGTAGCATGTAGTGGAGAAAGTGGTGAGTTAAGAAGGAGGCACAAACTTCTTCACATGCTGATTGGTTATAAAAGTGAAGTGGTAGCACATTCAAAACAAGGAGAGAAAGAGGCAAGAGCTCCCAGTAGTCAGATCTAGCCATTTTGTCATTTTGGTTTTCCCTTAGACTCCTTCCAGCCGCACGTCAGTTTGTACACAACTCTATTGCAGAGCTCATATCTCAGTGCATATGTAACCATTTTGTGCGTTTCAAACATTCATTGGAAATCTTATCTTGTGTACTTTCTGCATATCAAATATCTCTTTGAAAGCTTATGTAGTTTGTGAGATATCAGTGAAAGAGTGAAGTCCAGTTTTTTAGTATACCTATGTAGATAGGTAGTCTATTTTAGTCGGTTCAGTTTCCCAACCAAAACATATCCAAATTGTGTGATTTCTGTCTTGTTGAAAAGCGCTTGGCATCTACTTTCACTATTTTAAATATCTCATTCAGATCATTCATATTATGTGAGATATCTGTTAGAGAGTAAAGTCCAGTTTTATAGTGTACTTATGTGTGCAGGTGGTCTATCTTGGTGAGTTGAGTTTCCTGATCAAAACTCATCCAAATTACTTGATTTTTAGCTTGTTGGAAAGCTATTTGTATCTACTTTCTCTATACCATATATCTGTCTCAAAGGATATATATTCAGAGAGCTATCAGTCCGAGAGCGAAGCTCAGTTCTTCAGCATACCTGTGTGGACAGGTAGTTCATCTTTGATAGTTGTGTTTCCTAATCAAAACTTGTCCAAATTAAGTCATTTATAGCTTGTTAGAAAGCTCTCTTTGTCTACTTTTATTGACTAAAGTATCAAGTCCATTTGAGTTCTTTTGTTGAGAGTAGCAAGCTATCTAAGGTGCAGATGTTTGTCCAAGTGCTGGACATACAAGGGTTCACTACACACTTCCGTTGCGAATAGGAGAACTCATTCTCCACAATACTGATGCCGCTTATACTGAGGGTCACTCGCGGCACCAGTATAAACATCGAAAAACATGACTTAAAGGTTTTCGATGGTTAAGTGACCGTCGGTATGACCATTTTAAACGGATCGTCGGTGTGCTCCGCAGACATTGGTATAAGCGTCGGTATAAGCGTCGGTATGAGCGTCGGTAATTTACTGGAAGTTACCAATGCCCATACCGACACCCATACTGACGTCCATACCAAGGCTGACTTTTAAACATACTGGGAACCCGAGAGCAAAACTTCACTTTTTTGCACGTGTTTGAGTATTGTTTGTCTTTTGTCAAACTTGCGCGCGCGAAGCGGATCGCGAACTACATTGTCTTGTGCACACACACACACACACAGATCTCTCTCTCTACACACACACACACACTCCCTCGGTTTAGATCTGAGATATTGGTAAGTAGTGCGCGTACTATTAGCCTTTGTCTTTCTTTATGCTTTAGGTCTTATAATTTCTCTTCTCTTTGATTTTGCAAAAGTTTTTTGGCATCGATTGTTTGGAATTCAACGATAGACGACCTACATTACGCTTTGATGACAACGATCCAAAAGAGGAACATACTTGTAAGTGATTGTTTTATTGTCTATTGATAGAGAGAGATGAGAGAGAGAGAAAGAGAGAGAGAGAGAGAGAGAGAGAGAGAGAGAGAGAGAGTGAGAGAGGGAAAGAGAGAGAGAGAGAGAAAGAGAGAGAGAGAGTGAGAGATAAAGAATGATGAAAAGAAAGGAAGATAGAGATAGGAAAATAGAGCATACACACACACACATCTACACATTTACACATGCATACATACACACACATACACATATACACACATGCATATATACACATAAGCAAATAGAGCATACATACACACACACATACACACACACACATCTACACATTTACACATGCATACATACGCACATACATGTACACACATGCATGCTTACATACACACACATATACACATATGCATGCTTACATACACACATATACACACATGCATGCATACACACATATACAAATATACATACATGCATACATACACACACACATGCATACACACATACATACACACACATATATACACATATGCATACATACACATACACACACACACATACACACATACATGCACACACATACATACACACACATGCATGCATACATAGACACATATACACATATACACACATGCATACATACACATAGCAAAATAAAGCATACATACACACACACACACATACACACACATCTACACATTTACACATGCATACACACACATATACATGTACACACATGCATGCTTACATACACACACATATACACACATGCATGCTTACATACACACATATACACACATGCATGCATACACACACATACAAATATACATACATGCATACATACACACACACATGTATACACACATACATACACACACATATATACACATATGCATACATACACATACACACACATACACACATACATGCACACATATACATACACACACATACACATATACACACATGGAGTTGGCAAGCTTCTTTGTGTCCTACAAAAAAAAGTACCGCTACTAAAGAGTTATAGAAACAGTACCAAAGAGTTTTGAATTTCACTTTGTGTTGTTCGGGAGAAATTCCATGAAGTGATTTCAAAATGACATGGAGTATTCAAGTCATAAATAACACCACCAAATGGAATTCCAAATAGTGTTTAGAAACACGTTCAAAGACTTGAAATGCACAACTACTCCACACAAAGATTACAACAGTGAAAGAAGCATTGGATGCCACCATAAAGAGGGGTATCATTCCCCAAAGAGGGCATAAGTCCTAGATCTAACATTAGCAAGTTGTGCCTCAAATCCGTGGTGTTTCTTGCTACTTGGTGGAGGTGTTGTTGCAATCAAAGTGGAACCATGCATGTATGTTTGTTGGATTAGAGAGGGAATGGAGAGGCAGCATACAAAGAGATGTGCAACTACTATTGAGATAGATGGTTTCTTAAGGTGTAGAAAAAGTGACCATTTGAGATGGAATAATTTCCTCCAGTCGGACATCAAAAGAGGCGAATTCACAGCTCTCAAAGAGTCAGACATCAATGTATACAATGATAATCTATACCAAGATTGTTGATTATCCTCTTCATTTCATCATGTGATGTAGAAAGAATATTATTATTTGGTAAAAACTTTTCAAATAGTAACCTACAAGTTCATGAAATATATATATATATATATATATATGTGTGTGTGTGTGTGTATGTATGTATGTATGTATGTATGTATGTATGTATGTATGTATGTATGTATGTATGTATGTATGTATGTATGTATGTATGTATGTATGTATGTATGTATGTATATATATATATATATATATATATATATATATATATATATATATATATATATATATATATATATGTGTGTGTGTGTGTGTGTGTGTGTGTATGTGTATGTATGTGTGTGTGTATATGTGTATTTGTATGTGTATGTGTATGTGTATGTGTATGTGTATGTGTATGTGTATGTGTATGTGTATGTGTATGTGTATGTGTATGTGTATGTGTATGTGTATGTGTATGTGTATGTGTGTATGTATGTGTATATATGTATATGTATGGTGTGTACTTGTATGTCTATATTTATGTGTGTGTATGTATGTCTATGTGTATGTTTTTGTATGTGTGTGTATGTGTGAGTGTATATGTAAGTGTGTATGTATGTGTATGTGTATGTATATGTGTATGTGTATGTGTATGTCTATGTGTATGTGCATATGTATGTGTGTATGTGTATATGTATGTGTGTATATGTGTGTATGTGTGTGTATGTATGTATGCATGTGTATATGTCTTTATATGTGCATATGTATATATCTGTGTGTGTATGTGTTATATGTATAAATACAAAAAAATTAAAGAATATAGCTTAATAGGATCGAAAGAGATACATTAATCCATCCATAATGATTTTGAACATTAAAAATAAGTAAGCTTGCACTTAGTCTTGTCAAAGGGCTTTCTTTATAGATTTGTTCTAGGCATTTGTCTCAAAGATATTTCAAGTCAACACTTTTGTTGTCATTTTGATTTCAATCTTCAAGAAAATCTACCATGCCATCATCATTATCATCATCACACAAATCCTGTAGTTTTTCTTCTTTTTAATATGGTTCTTTAATTCTTCCATATTCTATAAAGTTACTTTTGCAAAGCCTACTCATGGTGTGGTGGAAGGTCAACAATACTTTACATTCGCATCTACAATAAATTTTTAAGTTAATTTTTCATCGTGTATTGTTCATAGTGTCAATACTAATAAAAAATTATCATCCTTTGAAAAGAGTTTCTATTGATTAGATTTTTCATTGCAACACAGGATAGCAGATGGAAAGTGTTCGTTCGATGCAGATTCTTATTCTTAGCTTAGATTTTATCACTTTGACCTCACTTTCATAGCTTTAAAGGTGGAGAAATGGTTCATGTGTTTATGGATGACATGATGAATGTGACTCGGGATCCAAAGCTCTTGGTTTCTAATTCTCTCTGAAAGCTTTGGAATGCTTAGAGCTAGTTGCCATGAATTAGTTGAAGTTTTTTAATGTGGAGAAGTGGTTCATTTCTTAATGCATGACATGTGGAACACTTAGAGCTAGCTTCCATGTATTAGTGCCAACTTTTAACTTGAAGAAGTGGTTCATGTCTTCATGCATGAAATGTCTTCTTGGTTTCTAATGCTCACTAAAATGTGCTTTTGGAGATGTAAACCATCCATAAGTCACAAATAATTCATCACCAGCACCTAATGAAGTAGTAGCATTCAAAACTATGTATCTTGCTACATCTCTATTCATGTATGGTTATTCATGAGTATTTCTACACCCTTCAAATTTGCAATTATTCATTGAACTATTATATCCTCGATGACTATTTATTAAACTTGCTACATTTCCATGCATGTAAGGTCTTGTGTGAATATATAATCTTTGATTTTCTGCATGTGTTATCCCTCTACTAGGAAGAAAACTTGCATTTAGACATAATCTATGAGTATTCATGCTTTGAACTTAATGTGTAAGTTGATGCCAATCTCCCCATCTATATATAGAACCAGAAGTCCTCTATAATAAAGAGGATCTAAGAGATTTCAGAGTTTAGAAGCACAAACAAATCCTCTATAATAAAGAGACCATGACCAACCT
Source organism: Ceratopteris richardii (assembly GCA_020310875.1). NCBI lineage: Eukaryota > Viridiplantae > Streptophyta > Polypodiopsida > Polypodiales > Pteridaceae > Ceratopteris > Ceratopteris richardii. The sequence goes on from CM035411.1 coordinate 109,701,442, forward strand.
CAGTGAAACCTCTCAGTCTAAAGGAAGTGGTCCCCTTTGCCATCCTCCCTATCTTCTACTATCATATGTTTGTACTAGAGGAGGAGGATGAGTTGGTAATGGATAATCTCCAACTGTTTGAGCTTGTAAACCAAGAGGTAGAGGATTTTGAGAAAACTCAACTTGTAATTGATACACAACATGTTCCTTATGTGTACAAGGAATATTAGCATCAATAGTAGGAGAATCATCACCATCAAGTAAATATTCATGTATATTGAGTATGATTTTATTTTCTATATATGATTTTAAAATAAATTAATGACATTATTTTATGCAATCAATACATACCCAAGCATTATCATGTCGATTAGGTGTGTCACACCTAAAAAATACCATAATCTATCTTATGTTCAATACATTCTGATTGAAGTTTTTGATACATGCCATAAGAAAGACTACACCAACATATAATATGCTCTTGATAGTAAAAGTCATCATAATTTCTATCATAGGTCACATGTGAAGTCATTGCATGGGTAGGAGGTGGTGCATTATCCTCTAATAGAGTTATAATATAACAGTAAAACATATATACTAGTCATTTATGTTTCTATTAAATATTAAGACTAAAGGCTTAATATACTTGCAATAATTAGTCCTTGCATGGCTAGGTGATGGTGGTGAAGCTCCTTTTGATTGATCACCATCTCACTATGTAGCAAAAAAAACGTATTAGATATTAATAATTTGATCATATGCATAGATACTCCTTCACATGTACACATTTACACATACGTACATATTCACATATACACAAATACATGTTCTAACATATCAATACACATATACAATCACAAAAATAAATATTCACACATACACACATACTTACATTTACACATTCACAATGCATGCACACATGCATGTCTACAAATTAAGAGTTTTATTGCATTCTGATCCAATTATTTTTTTGTGTGTATGTGTGTGTGGATCTGTGTGTATGTGTGTATATGTGTATGTATGTGTGTATGTATGTGTGTATGTATGTATGTGTGTATGTATGTGTGTATGTATGTGTGTGTATGTGTTTATGTTTGTATATGTGTATATGTGTATATATATGTGTATGTGTGTGTGCATGTGTGAGTACATGTTTATGTGTGTGTATATAAGGGCGTATGTGAATGTGTGTATGTTTGTAAGTTTGTATATGTGTATATGTATGTGTATGTGTGTGCATGTGTCTGTATGCATGTGAATGTATGTGTATGTATGTGTGGGCATCAATGTGTGTATGTATGTGTGTGGTTGTGTGCATGTGTGTGTATGTATGTGTGTATACGTGTGTGTATTTTTGTGTGTATGTGTGTGTGTATGTGTGTGCATATATGTGTATATGGGTGTATGTGTGTATATGTGTATATCTATGTGTATGTGTGTGCATGTGTGTGTATGTGTGTGTGTATATGTGTGCATCTATGTGTATGTGTATGTATATATGTGTATGTGTGTATGTATGTTATGTACATGTGTGTATGTGTGTGTATGTGTATGTTTATGTGTATGTTTGTGTATGTGTGTGTATGTGTATGTGTATGTGTATGTGTATGTATATGCGTCTACATATATGTGTGTGTATATGCATGTATATATGTATGTGTGTGTAAGTATATGTGTGTGTATGTGTACGTGTAGGTGTATGTTTGTATGTGTAAGTGTATGTAAGTATGTGTATGTGTGTATGTTTTTATGTATATGCGTTTGTATGTATGTGCATATGTGTTATTATGTGCATATATGTGTATATGTATGCATGTATGTGTATGTGTGTGTATTTATATGTGTGTCTCTAATATGTGTATACATGTATGTGGTTGTGTGTGTGTGTGTGTATGTGCGTGAATGTTTGTGTATGTGTGTCTATGTATGTGTGTGTATATATATGTATGTATGTGTATGTGTATGTGTATGTATGTGTATGTGCATGTGTATGTATGTATGTGTAAGTTCATATATGTATGTGCAAGTATACGTATGTGTGTATATGTATGTGTATGTGTGTGTATGCATGTCTAAAAATTTAAAGTTTTTTTCTTGTATACTGATCCCTTTTTAAGATAAAAATAAAAGAATATATTGTGTGGTAGAATGAAATAATAGAAGGCCTAAGATACCACTTGAAATATGGAAATATTTTTTCAAAAAGCTACATCTACTAGAAAAATTTCCCGACAAGAAGATAAGTAAAATAGTTCATATTAATGTGCATTATAATTCTCAAATGCTTTATAACTATTTTACATTTAATCTATGTACTTTGTTTCATTAAATAAACACAAGCTCCAAAAAAGAGAATTGAAGCAGGTCATACATCAGACTTAGGCCATTTGGGTGTGAAAAGTTTGTTGGTACATTTATAAATATATGTATTATTGAAATTATACTTTTTAATTTTTTTAAAACACTAATGATTCACAATTTTTATATTTTTCAATGTAGATTAAGGATTATGGTTGTAATCCTACAAAAAAGGAAATCCAATATGCTACATATTTTGGATATGAAGGTGTGAGTGAGAAAATAAGAGAGCATCTAAATAATTTTGTGAGTATTATTAAATTTGATATAGTTAAACTTATTTTCATTAATGTTTTATATTTTTTATTTATTTATATTTGTTATATGTAATAGAGGAGAATTACTAAATCATGTGGATGATCATGATGATATGGATAATGATCATCATGGGGGTGATTCAAATGATTGAGACTATTTACATTCCATGTATTTTATGCATTGATACACACACACACACACACACACACACACACACACACACACACATATATATATATATATATATATATATATATATATATATATATATATATATATATATATATATATATATATATATATATATATATATATATACATACATACACACATACATTCACATGTGAGTTATGTTTTTTTATTATATCTATGGTTTGAGTTCATAATTTTAAAAATTTTAGAGTGTTTATTAAATTAATTTGTTTTATTGAAGTCAATTATATGATTGAAGTTTACTAATGATTTTATCATAGTTTATATATAACATGTGATTTTTTTTGACATATTTTGGTAGTGATGTGTGAACACACTAGGAGTCTCATGGCACTATTTTACCTCTGTAGGAGGTTTTTTCCTCTGGCTTGTATATACTATTATTATCATAATGAGTCACTTATCTTTGTACATTTTCTTGGTGTATATATAACCATAATGAGTCACTTATCTTCGTACATTCGCTTGCTAATCCGTTTAGTATTATATGTTGTGTTATAAGCTTCTTCGTCTTCCTTCTACCATTCACATGCTTTCATAGACCTCAAACTGCAACAATCTGTATCATAGCAGGTAGCTACTTCATCTAGGGTGTCGTCCACACCCCTCGGGTTAGAGTTTCAGAATCACACAAAATTTGGTTAGCATACTTAGGGTGATTAGGAGTTCAAACAATTTCTCTTTGTGGTGTCAAAATTTGAATATGAGCTTGCTTTGGCCTCCAAATGCACTATCACAATGTGTATGCAAGAAATTTTATCCTTTTGTGCCAAACATATATATGGGTTTTGGTTCAACACTACAAGTGCCTCAAAGTGTGCTACATGTTTAGTTGAGCTTGACAGGATAGTTATGTTCAACATTTTGAGATACAATCATATTTTTGCATTAGGGTATTTTACTTAGTGGTCACAATTGAAAGCAATGATTTATTCCATATGTTGGTTTTTGAGGAAAAGTTGGATGGTATCAATTACCCATTATGGGCATATATGATGCATCATGTATTTATCACAAAAGCACTTTGGAATATTGTGTACAGTGTTGACAAACAACCTACTACATGTACAAGAAGAAAACTAAAAACTACAAACAGGTCTACAAATATTGTAAAGGAAATGATCATGTCATAAAGAGTTTTCCAAAACTAGTTGCAAAAAAGGAAAAGATGAAAGAGGATAGAATGGTTGTTGTAGAGGCCTATACACCTAAAATAGAGTCAGCTAATCTGATGTTGAACATGTACATCTATAGTAGACTCAAGTGTTTGGTACTTTAATAGTGGGGCCACCAAACATATCACCTTGTAGTGTAGTTTCTTTAGTTTACTTGAGCTTTCGCCTATGGGAAATACTATCATATGCATCAACGAATCCTCTTATCCTATCATGGGAGTATGTAAGATCATTCTAACTACTATTGGTGGTAGTTCTTTAAAATTCTCAGATGTTTTGTTTGTGGCAGGGATCAAGAAAAAACTATTGTCAGTTTTAACATTAGCCAAGATTGTCTTGGTTGTCAAATTTGTTGATGACAAGTGTACCGTTCATGACCTCTCAAAATGGTGATGTCATTATCGATTCTTGCATTTTAGTCATGGGCTATATAAGATCATAGATTATGCAAAATCATCGCATGTGGAGTTCAAGATTCTCAAGCTATCCTAGATGGAAATCTTTGGCATGCATGCTTTGGTCATCTAAATTTTGCTAGTTTGCTGTGCCTCCAGAAATATGAAATGTAATACTCTCTACCCAAACTTGGAGCGCCTAGTGAACATGTCTATGAAGGCTATATCTTAGGCAAAATGTAGCATTCCTCCTTCCCAAAAGATGATTAAATATGAGCTACACAAAAATTACAACTTGTCTATAGTGATATCTATGGTCCGATGTAGACACCTTCTTTTGGGAACTACCTTTACTTTGTGACTTTTATTGATGATTTTTCTAGACTTGCATGGATGTATCCATTGAAAGCAAAGTTTGAAGTGTTTATGTGCTTCAAATACTTTTTGGTTTTGGTTGAAAATAGGCATTGATTTTGATGAGATCTTTGCTCCCACATGTCAAATGACCACCGTTCATAGCATATGTGCACTTAGCACCCATCATGGTTGGAGTTTACATCAATTGGACATTAAAAATACATTTCTAAATGGTCACTTACATGAAAAAGTGTATGTTTTTTATCCCCATGGTTTTATGGAAAAAGGGCATGAAAAAAAGTGTACAAGTTGAAAAAAGAATTGTATGGTTTGAAGCAAGCATCATGTGCTTGGTGTGAAAAGATTCATGCCTGCTTGATTGTACATGGTTTTGAGAAGAGTCCAATTGAGAGAACATTATATGTTAAGCATGCAAATGATGTGGTGTCTATGTTAATGACATGCTGCTCATTGATCCTAATGAGAAGCATATTGTTGATTTTTAGGATGATTTGCATGCCTTATTTGAGATGTTAGATTTGAGGCATTTGCATCATTATTTAGGTATTCAGTTTATGCAATTTGATGGTGGATAGCTCTATGTCAAACAAAATATATTGAAACATTATTGCAGTGCTTTAGCCTTAAGGATTGCAAACATATTGCCACTCCTATGGAAAACATTTTGTGATTGAGTCTTCATGAAGATAGAGGTGCATTTGGTGTTGTTCTCTATTAGCAAGTTGTTGGATGCTTGTTTTACTTATGCATAACGCAACGTGATATTCAGTTTGTTATCTATCATATGAGCACGTTTATACATTGCCTAGGTGTCAAGCATTAGTAGAGGGTTAAGCACATCTTTCGCTACTTGAGTGGTAATCAGACACTTGGATCCTTTTATCCCAAAGGGGGATCACTACCACCAGGTTTACATGCTTTTTCGAAATCTAAGTGGGCTGGTTGTTAATGACATTCATGTTTCTACAAGTGGTTTTTTCTTCATGCTTGGTAGCTCATGCATATGCATGTTTATGTATGCACATGTAGGTACATATGTATATTTATGAGTATACATGTGTATATGTATGTGTGTATATGATTGTGTATATGATTGTGTATATGTATGTGTGTATGTATGTGTATGTGTGTGTATGTGTATGTCTGTATATGCTTGTGTATGTGTATGAGCATGCATTTGTGTTGAAAGTGTGAATTATGCAAGGTTTTCGTGGATAAAGGGGTCAACCGACCTTAATGTGGACAAACATCACGACTCAAATCACTTAGGGTGGTCTCAAGGTTGGACAGGGTATTCCTAAGGACGTGGAAAAGTCAGGAGGGGAATCAAAAAGTTCTAAAAGTTGGTGAAGCGTCATCAAATGCATGGAAGTCTTATAGGCCATTGAAGACCAAGAGACATATACTCAAGAAGGCACAAGGAGAGAGTCATCCAAGGCTCAAGGAGCTGAGATTCAGTAGTCCAAGCTAGGAAAAATGCAGAGGAGCATGTTATGTGCACAAAGGAGGTGCAAGGAGGAGTTATCAAGCCCACACCCCCTCTAGTCTCTTGTAGGTATAGACATAGTCTGCTTATAACAATTTTAACTCCTTGTGTACATAACAATTCAAGCAATTTAAAGTGCTTTCTGTAGCTTATATGTATTTCTTACTTTGCTTAAGAGGGCTTCTTAAAATGAGTTTTGCATGAAGAGAAATTGGTGTATCTATGTAACCCTAATTTTTGCATATCCTACATCTCTACATAATTTGTTTTAAAAATAGTTTTTGATTGGCCTAAATAGATCCATTTGAGGTTTTCTATAGCTTTTTGGAAAGCCTATGAACCACTATAAGTTAGATGATTTGGATCAGTGTAAGGTAGGTGAATAAGAGTTTTGATGTAGGGTAGTAGAAAAGGTGTTTGAAGGGACCTAGGTACTGGGTTCATTTCACTTCTAGTGTGTAAATCTAAGAGATTAAATTTCATCAGTTGTGTTGATATATTTAGGTAGTGATTAGTGTGAACACACTAGGACCATCGGGGCACTTTTTTGCCTCTTTAGAAGGTTTTTCCTTGGGCTTGTATATATGCCTATTGCCCTAACGGGTTACTTATCTTTGTACATTCTAGTGGTAATACATTCAGTATTGTGTGTTCTCCTCCAAGCTTCTTCTTCTTCCTTGTGTTGTTCCTCTACTTCTGTAGAACTCAAACTCTAACACTGGTACAAGAGCAGGTCCCTACTTCATCTAGGGCATCATCAATAGCTCCCCGGTTATAGTCTAAGAATCACATGAAATTTGGTGAGCATACTCAGGGTGATTAGGAGATCAAAACTGCTTCCCTTTGTCATGCCAAAATCATGATCTCAGCTTCTTTCGGCCTTTCAATGCACTATCATAGTGCTTGTGTAGGATATTTCATCTTTTTGTGCCAAAGATACATATAGGTTTTGGTTCACCAATATAAGCATCTCAAAGAGTGATACAAGTTTAGTAGAACTTGACAGGGTAGTTCTGTTCAACGTTTTGAGATACAATCAATTTTCTACATCAAGGTATTTTAGTTAGTGTCCATGGCTAAAATTAGTGATGTTTCTCTAGTACGATGGTAAGCACCACGTTAAGAAGCCCCACCTTCTTAATGTGAATCCGCGGAAGAGCTAGGAGTGATATGAAGATCATGAACGTGAGATGTAGTGAGAGTGAAGGTGAGAAGCATAGAGATGCACACACACATACACACACACAAGAAAGAGACAAGCGACAAAATGGAAGGTTGAAAGTAGATTCTATTACTCAATAACACTCTTACAAGCTCAAACTCACACTAACTCATACAAGTCTACACTAGCTAACCTCAAAAATGAGCTCTCTAGCTCTATTTATAATTTTTTGACTAGCTTTGATAGGTTTCACATCTAGTGTCTGGCATAGTTAAAAAAATAGGTTCTATGCACTATTTGAAGGTCTAAACGAGATCTAAAAATGACCAAAATTGGTATGCTTGTTCTACCTAAGTTCCTCAAGCTCGAGGACTCCTCAGCTTGCAAAAAATGTAGCTACTAATTACAAAAGTGTATGCTTCTATGATACATATGGTACAAGAGTGATGAAAATCAAAGTTGGGAGTTTTGAAAAAGTATTATCAAATATATTTCTTAGAGAAAAAATGATTGTGTGGCTCCCCGCGACTCTTTGTAATCTGCCTTCACATGCTTCCTTATCGTTTGTGCCTTTGGCTACTACCAACACCCCCCTCCCTATTGCGTTTGTCCTCCTCGATAGAACCTTGCTTTGGGGTCTATGTGATATAGTTTTATAGGAGGTCATGAGCGAGGTTGTGCTCTGCAATGGGAATACCTCGTGCAAGATCAACTTCAAGTTTTTCCAAGTCTATGGGCTGAGGTTCATCAGGAGGTGGAAGTGGGTAGCGTGTGGAGTACACCAATTGTTCACAGGCAAATAATTGAAGTAGGTGTGTGGGCCTGCTTATAAATACCTTCGAATGGTACTCCCAAAAGCCAGTGGTAAATATATCTTCAATATCATCTTATAGCAAGCGGGTAAGTACTTGATTCGGCAGTGCTAAGCATAACACACCTAGAGCGATGGCATAGTGCTCATATCATATGCTAAGTCTTGGTTACCATGCTCAAATCCCGAGGCATTGACATGCAGTGCTTTGACACGGCGGAAGATCTTAAATAGCGTCTGCATCATGTCAAATATTTTGATAGTCATATGTGCTGCAACATCATCCATGCGGTGTAAGTGGGGGAGCCAATGGCGAATCATGGCCATCATGTATCCAACTGTAGGGGGTCTGCGGGGTGGAGTGAAATAAGGATAATTAAGCCAATCCTAGCACTGCTGATTATTTTGAAGTTTAATTACGAAGGCTGTCTAGGAGGAGCATCTTGTCTAGTATGCATCATCTTAGGATTGTTTTATAGCAACTCTTGAAGCCAAGTTGGTTCAAAGATTTCACCTTTTTGTGCTTTTGATGGTAGGTTGTCAAGAAGGAATTGAGTGGTATGGGATGGTTTCTTACTTGTCTCCTTTTCTATTCCCAATTGATATTCTGGCATCAACATGAAGTAGGGTTTGTATTGAAGCTCATGGCCTGAGATATACCTTCGAGGGGCCAAATGGGCGAAGTAGGGTGATTGTAATATGCGTTCCTCTATCATACCCATGGCATGTAATTATGCCTCCACCCATGTAGAGTGGGTCTTTCCAAGTTCTTCCACTGACTTCATCCATGCGGGTGTAGGGAGTTCAAAGGTGTCTTGGCCTTCTGCCATGACATATCTGTCTGGGATGGGTTGTGGTTCGTAGGCCTCTTCATAAGTTTCCTCCACCGGGATGGACATAGTTTCTTCATCATCTCATGGTTCAGGTGGGGAATGAGGCCTAGGAGGCTCAGAGAAAGCAACAATCTGAGCTTGAAGAGTAAGTACCTGAGTGCGTAAAGTATTGAGTTCCTCTATAATGTCTAGAGGTGTGACTTCAATAGCTGGTGGTGGTTGTTGCGTAGGTGTTCACAATAGTAGCACTTTATGGTCGTCTTGTAGCTTCTGATATGCTTCATTCATATTTTCATAATCCTCTAAGAGTCCTGCATGATCTTCTAATAGTATCTGCATAGATTTTGATGGTACTGCTTTAAAGCGACTGGGACTCAGAGGTTCATCCAATTGATCCAACGTTTCTTCAAGATTTTCTCTATTTTTTTCCTAGGGAGTGATAGGCCTTGTGTAGCTCTTGATACCATGCATTAAGTGAGGCATTCTTGATGGTTGAAGAGTTAAATTGCACCTATAACTTTGTAGTTGTTTTTTGTAGTGCTTGGTAGTTGGTTCCGAGAGATGCGAATTCATCTTTAACTTGTGTCATGCAAGAAAACATCTGGCGGAAAGCGGTGTTGATCGTGGGCGACAATAATAATGGTGGAGTAAGTGAAAATGTTGTGGGTGTGGGTGTTGACGCAAGGGGAAGGGGAAAGAGGGATGGGAAGGTGGATGTAGTGGTGACTATGGAGAAGTGGGATGCACCTAAATCGAGTGGTGAAATAGGTGAGGTGATTGGTGGTGTGGTGGGTGGCGAGATGTCAATGTCACTGGATGTGGTGTCGAGTGCAGTGACTATGAAGAGTGTTGTGATGATGAGTGCATGAGTGGGTGTGAATACAAGATTTACAAAGGTGGAAGAATAAATTACAGATTGGGTTTCGTGTATTGCTTGGTGGAGAGGGGAGGATAGAGGGAATACAATTGGACGGGGAGGTGAGACTTGTGAGAAGGTTATTGGAAGGGGAAATGGGAATAGATGCCTTGGAGGGATGGGAAAAGAAGGAACAGAGGAGTGAGAAATGGATTGGGTGGAATGGTGGGAGCTAGAGGGGGAAGGAAAGGTTGGAGAGCTATTGAGAGAGTTCGCAGGGTTGAGGCAACAAGGGTTTCTGCTACAACACTTGAGATGAACGTGGACGATCTAAGTGAGGTGGGGTGTACAGGAGAAATTGGAGGGGAAGGAGGTGAAAGAAGAGCAGGTGGTGTGGTGGGTACTTCGATGATGATAGTGGTAGTTACCATAGAAGGATGAGGTGGGGAGTCGATGACTATGGTCACTTCTTCAAGAGGGTCTTTCGGAATAAGTTGAGATTCCCTAGCATGGTGGTAAGATTGGGCATGTGTTGGGATGTGAATATACTGGTGTGGCTTAGATAGTAAACGGATGCATCGTGGATCAAACTTCGGTAGTGGTTTCCTCTACAAATAACATAGTGCTTCATAGGTCCTAACTGATTTAACTAATTTTTGAAGCCTTGAACAAATGCTTCTTCAAAACCTCCAATAGAGAGTTCTTGCTCAAGAACTGCTTGACTTTCTGCTTTGGATAGTTGTCTGCATGCCCAGACTACTTGCATAGTGCGATATAGTTTCTTGATTGTCAAAGTGTAGGTGGTAGCTTCGAACATGTCATCTTCATGTGTACTTGTATCACCTTGAGCTTCAGTTTTCTGTTCTTGTTTGCCATTGGACATGTCCTCTTGAGAGTCCTGGCTAGCCTAACTGGCTTCATCATCACCATCCTCATTGTTGGTTTCTGTTCTCTCCTCTTCTGAGCTGGAGATTACTTGTTCTTGTGTTTGTCAAGGGGGGTGATAGGGTAATTGGGATGTTCATATTTTGTGAGAAAAACTGCCCTTCTGAAAATTGGAATTCGTTGGAGAAAGCATCATGCATTTCAAAGTCAAAGGTGGTGTTCGTTGTTTCTTCCTCTAAGTTCGGTATAGGGAAAGTAAAGGCTTCCGCACCAATGGTGGTGGGAAGTTCTCCTACTGTACTGGTAGGTTCCTGAATAGTGGTTGCTTGAGAAGTTACCGCACTGGTAGTACCTTCAGTGTTAATAGGTTGTGAAAGATGTATATGGATGGGTTGTACATGTGTGAGGGGTTTCATTGGCGACTGTTCTAGGGATGGCTGAGGTGACAGGGACTATAGAGCTTGTAAGCATGGGATAGAACCATGCATGCGTTTGCGTGCCCATCCCTTGCTAGGTTTCCTGGCCTTCTTGGTAGTTCCTTTGAATGCTTTTAATTCTTCACTAGTCAGCGCACGTTCTATGGGAAAACCATATGCCAAACACATGTAAACAATTCTAGTAAGGGTGCAACATCCATGGATGACATGTTTTCGTTCCCATCTCTGCTGAGCCAAATACAACTGCTCGATAATCCAACTCACAAGATCTATGGTTTGAGGCCCCATGCATGCTAGATATAATCCAAACCAGATGCGTTTTTGAGGGATGGTGAAGTGATCCTGGGCAGGAAATGCAAAATGTTGCATACATATGCTTAACGGCTTAGAGAGTTTCGATGTAACGGCTGAAATATCCACCCACTTCAAAATATCACCATGCTTCATCGGCTCTGGAATAAGCCTTTAGCACTCTGTTGGCATGTGAGTCCCGTTGATCTTAATTGTTGCCCAAATGAGATCTTTTGAAAGATAAAACTTCTTGTAAGGGGGGTCATTTACCAAGGATGGAAGAATGAAAGTTCTGGGCAAGTCCTTGTTCTCAGAGGCCTCAAGTGTAGTTACTAGGTCGTAGCATCTATAAAAGTCAGGTTTGGGCAATGGATCACTAAAATATTCCGTAAAACCTACTCTAGCCCAAATGTGCTTTAACTCCTCTAAATTTTGAAGTGCTTCAAATTATCTGGAGAAAAATTGATACTTGCCTCACTTAATATTGTCAAAAATTAGCATGGCATAAAAGATAAAGTTTGCATTCACCAAGGGTCCTGCTCAACCTTGGAACCAATGAGAATTGCTATGAACTTTTTCAGTGTATCCCATAGGAGGATCATCTATGGGCATTGGCCCTGGGAATCCCTGAAACTCTGGCGGTTGTAATGTAGGATATGGCTCAACGAGTAAAATGCCAAAGTTGACCACCGGTGCACTAGGGCTAGCCCAAGAAGGTCCTTCAGTTTCCATGATGAGCGATATGAATGTCGATAGGAACAACTATGCTACTTGGCAAATCAGAATGGAAGCCTACTTACAAGGTAGAAATCTTTATGGAACTGTGGTAGGTGATAAAGTTATGCCTACTTCAAGATCCAAAGTAGGACCTACACAAGACTAGATTGAGAAATTTACACTATGGTGTGCAAGATATGCTTCAGCAAGGTCATATATTTTCAACTCTATTTCTTATTTATTTTTACCACACATTAGAGGATGCAAGACATCACAAGAAATCTAGGATGCACTTGAAAGCGTCTTCTCTGCTAGCACTAAAGCTAAGAAGAACCATTGATGGAATGAGTTCAACCAAATGGAGAAGACACCAAAGCAAACTGTCATATAGTTTGTCACTAAAGTCAAGGCGGCTGTAGATCAATTAGCTTCAATTGGAGATTTGAATGAAGAAGAGGCCATAATGAGGTGTATTCTAAATGGAATTAGTGCTGAAAAGCAATGAAAATTGTTCACAACAGTCTATGATCGTATCATGGATGTGCACACACCTAACTTCAACATATTCCTTGGAAAAATCTTCAATCAAGAAGCCACCAACAATCTAAAGGATAGTAACTCTTATCAAAGTAACTCAACAAGTTTTTTTAATGCAAAAAAGAAGATAAGAAGAACAAAGGCAAGAAGAACAAGTATGATGATGAAACAATTTATCAAGCCGACTATGCAAAAAAGAGCAAGTGGAAAGGGCAAAACAAAGGAGCAAAGCATGGAAAGTCAAAACGAAAAGAGAGACAACCTTTTTCCATCTCTAACAAGACAAACCACACCACTCAAAATTGTGGGTTAAATGGAACGGCTCGAAAAGGAGGTGGTAGAGGTAGATTTGGCAAATGAAGAGGTAGAGGTGGACAAAAATTACAACACTAACAATAGGAACTACAACATAATGGAGTACAACATCTAATGAGAGGACCAATCACATGAAGATTCATTACTTCTTATAAATATGAGTCATAAAAAAGGTAAAGAAGATGTGCATATGTTCTATATAGATTGGAATTGTTCAAGTCATGTTGCAGGCAATGTTTCTCTTCTATCTGACTTGGAAAACCCAAGCATAAGCATGAAGTATAGATAGGGGATGATACCAAGCATAATGTGGAAACTATTAGCAATGTCAAAGCTCCCAATGGTAGGAAAAACATTCTACGTAAGGTTCTTTATGTACCCACTATCAACAAATCCCTAATAAGTGTAGGAAAAGTTGTTGAAAAAGGCTTCTAAGTTAGGTTCATCCCACATGGAGCTTATGTGGAAGATCCATTTCAAGGATTTATGAAGATAGCCATAGGTGAGAAGCATGGTAAACTCTTTACTTTTGAATTGGGACTAACCCTAAGTGAGATTGAAGTGTGGCATAAGAGACTTGCTTATGCTAATGAAAGAACCTTAAAGGATATATGCAATGATCAAAGTGTTCTATGGCTAATAAAAGTCTCAAAGCAAGACATTATCAATAGGTGTGATGCTTCTGACATTGGCAAGACACAAAGATAACCTTTCAACCACAAAGGCTACATCCATACCAATCTCTTGGACTTACTACACATAAATGTGTGGGGACCAAGTCCAGAACCTTCATTAGTAGGCTCAAGGTAATATGTATCCCTTTTTTTACGATCATAGTAGATGGACAATTTTTTATTTTATCAAGAATAAGATAAGTGTTTGAATGCTTCATGAAGTACCTAGCACATGTGGAAAATCATATAGGTAGACCATTTAAGAAACTCAGATCTGATGGAGGGGAGAATACTTCTCCAAAGGGTTTTTTGAGTTGCAAGATAAATGCACAAGGGAAGTTACTACCAAGTACTCTCCTCAATTGAGTGGTTTACAGAGAGGAGAAACAAGACCCTAGTTGGATCAACAATGATTATGTTTGAAGAGAAGAAGCTAACACATTATCTATGGGCAAAAACTATATTCTACTACAACGTATCTTATAAATAGACTTCCATCCAAATAAATACAAGGCATGACTCCTTTGGAAGCCTGTAATGGTAGAAAATTGCATCATTGCAAAAGTTTTGGTTGTTTACCATATGTACATGCACATTCACAACTTAGAGGAAAATTGGATGAAAGGGCTATGAAGTATGGGTTCATTGGCTTTTATTCAATAGAGATGGGCTAGAGGCTCTACAATACATCCACCAAGAAATTTACCACAAGCAAGGATGTTGAATTTGAAGAAAACAGATCATGGTATGAAGAGGATACACAAAAGGTAAAATTACCCTATGATCTTGACTTAGATTTTCATCCATTAGGTAGCAAGCATGATACATAGGTAAACGACTCTAGAAGTGAATTAGATGATGATTAAGATGAGAATGAGAGAGACTACAAGTTCTAGAAATCAAGCAAAAAGGACAAGATGCAAGAATGTGGGGAATGCTCCAATAACACTCCTAGAAGGTCAACAAGGGAGAGAAGAGAACTTACAAGGTATGGATATGGCTCAACATTTGAAAGAAAGCATTCCATCTATTTGGCCAAAGACTCAATTTCAGAATCCCCAACATATGAAGAAGCTAAAGGAAACTCTAATTGGGAGAAAGCCATGAAGGAAGAAATAGAAGCTCTAAAGGAAATGGACACATGGGAGCTACTTCCAATGCAAACCAACTAGAAGGTAATAGGGGTGCAGAGAGGTATATAAATTGAAAAGGAATCTAGATAGATTGATTTGCAGGTACAAAGTGAGGTTGGTTGATAAAAGGTGTGCTCAAACACAAGGCATAGACTATGAGGAAACTTTCTCAGCAGTTGCCAAAATGACCACCATCAGGACCTTGCTTAGTGTTGAAGCTACAAGGAATAGTAAGCAATTTCAACTTAATGTGAAGAATGATTTTCACAATGGGTGGATCAATGAAGAGGTATACATGTCAGAACCACCAAGGTTTGAAAACCCTACTTATTACACTTAAGCATGCAAGCTTAAAAAGGCATTGTATGTCTTAAAACAAGCTTCTAAAACTTGGAACTTTAGATTGGTGACCTATCCACAAGATCATGGTTTCAAGTCAAGCAATGTAGATCCTTCTTCGTTCATCAAGAAGATTCATAATGAATTTATATATTTATGTGTTTATGTAGATGACATAATTATGAAAAGTGATGAAATAAATGGAATAGAAAGGATCAAAAGACATATGCAAGAATAATTCAAGATTAGTGACCTTGGAGAGCTCACATCCTTGTTAGGTATGCAGATCATATACAAAGGTCAAGGGATTTACGTGACTCAAATGAGTTACATTCACAATGTATTATTAAAGTTGAAGGTGGATAATGCAAAGCCAATATGTACACCTTTGGACATGAATCATAACTTAGTGTTTATGAAGGTGAACAGATTGAATACATGAAAGACTACCAAAGTTTGGTAGGTAGCTTAATTTATGCTACACATACAAAGGCCGACATCTCATATAGTGTAGGAGTGCTAAGCCAATGCATGTACTCTCCAAGATAACCACATATGGATGCAGCTAAAAGAGTACTTAAGTATCTCAAAGCACATCTATGAAGGTTTATTCTACCCTTATACATCATATTTGGGTCTCAAGTTGTACTGAGATGTTGATTGGGTAGGATCCCAAGATGATAGGAGAATCACTTTAGGTTTTCTAGCATTTGCAAGATCTAATGTCATGGAGCTCCAAGAAGCAACCTACTATTGAACTATCCTCAGCTAAAGCTGAATATAGAGGATGGACCATATCAACTCAAGAAACTATTTGTTTGAAGTAATTGTATGCATATTTGGGACTTGTGAGTTCGAGACCTCACATATCTAGAGACAATGTGGGATTTGAACTCAAGACCTACCGGCTAGGAGTACGATGGGCTAACCACTTGCCCCAAAAGTCATGGTTGAGGATTACTTCCTAATCCTCCCTCTTAGGGTGTGCTTCAACCATCTCCTACCTATCATATCTTGAGTCTAACACTCTCTTCCCCTTTTAGAGATCATTGTCCTCAATGATCAATCCTTGATCTCCCCTTGAATTGATGTCCTCAACCTTGGACAATCTCTTGAACCATCTTGTTCTCAACCTTGCTCTCTTTAGCCCTTTCTCTCAACCTTGGTCTCTAGAATCTTGCCTTTTCACTTCTTTTCCACTTGCCTACAGACTTGCCTTGTTCGCAACCTTGGTCTCTTGAGCACCTTGTTCTCAACCTCAATGTCTTGAACCTGGTTCTCAACCATGCTAAGTATCTTGGATCCTCAATCTAGTGCATTCATTAGAACACTCTTTTTGAGAGCTTTCCAACGGTATCTTACACGTCGAAATCCAACCTACAGAATGGGAGATACACTCTAATCTATGTTGAACTCACCTTTGAAAGTGACGCGCGTGCCTTCCTTCCCCAAGCTTACTTCCCAGGCTCTGATACCAATTGTGGGAATTGAACTCAAGACCTATCGGATAGGAGTAGGATGGGCTAACCACTTGCCCCAAAAGCCATGGTTGAATCCTCCCTCTTAAGGTGTGCTTCAAGCATCTCCCGCATGTCATATCTTGAGTCTAACAGACAACATAAGCTTAATGCACTTAGTAGAAAACCTTGTATACCATGCCAGAACCAAACATATAGAGGTTCATTATCTTGAGTCTAACAGACAACATAAGCTTAATGCACTTAGTAGAAAACCTTGTATACCATGCCAGAACCAAACATATAGAGGTTCATTATCACTTCATTAGAGACAACCTCTTGGAAAAGGAATATGATGTTTCTTTTGTTCCAACAAAAAAGAAAGTAGTAGATATGATGACTAAAGCTCTTGATGGAGTTAAAATTTATAGGTTCAAGTCAATAGAAAGTATTCAAATCATCAAGGAATGAAGAGTCAAGCATGCTTTAGCTTGAGAGGGCATTGTTAGGACATCAAGCCTTCATCGTGCTTGAGAAGGACTTGTTTTTCATCAATGAATGAAGCCATAGTGTAAG
Source organism: Ceratopteris richardii (assembly GCA_020310875.1). NCBI lineage: Eukaryota > Viridiplantae > Streptophyta > Polypodiopsida > Polypodiales > Pteridaceae > Ceratopteris > Ceratopteris richardii. The sequence goes on from CM035411.1 coordinate 109,718,707, forward strand.
AAGTATTGTTTTTGAATTCCTATTGGTATGGAGATTCATGGTCACTTATGATATCCCATAAGGATTCTTTATCAATTTAAAAGTGTATAAGCCTTTAGACCTTTATTCTTGTTAGAGAATAAAGATGAGAATCCCAAAAATCCACGAGTTTGAGGTTGCTATTCAATCAAGTACCAAACCAACTACCTAATTCACTTTATTGAAACTTGATTATCTATTTCATAGATTGTTGGAAAAGAGATCCTAGTTACAACTACCTATCCTATGAGCTAACTTGAATTCAAATAATTTGTGAGCGAGTTGTGAAATCTCCAAAATAATCTATATAAAGACTCACAAGCACTTGTAAAATATGTTGGATCAATATACATTGATTTTTAATCTTCACTTTGCTTATCTTCCATTTCCCTAGATCATCTTCCCCAAGATCTCTCAACTTGTAGAGGTTGGTTGTCACTATTGAAGCATCACTATTTTATAGTGAAACATCACGAGAATATATTTTAATCTCATTAAGATGAATGGTTGGCTTCATGGAGATTTAAAGTTTTGAGTCCCATAGAGATTAGTAAGATTGAGAGTCTTAGAAGTTTGAATTAGCTAGACATTTGAATTCTTCCTTTCCACTTCTCAAATCCTTGCCCTTGACTCTAATAGAATACATGAGTAATTTCTAAATAAAACTTATCCAAATAGAATAGGTAAATGAATCAAACATCATAGATAGACATTATATGTAGAACTTGTTGAATCTTTGAAGATTCTCTATTCTAAGATGAATTATTCATCTATTTGGTTTTTATCAATGTTAATAGAAAATTGTAATAGATCAACCATGATTCTAGAGCTCTTTAAGGTTTTGAGCAAAAATGTTGAAGAGAAAAGAGTTAGGAATTATTACCATTCAAAAAATTTCGTCTCTAAGAGAGTTTCATAAGATAAATTTGATTTACTCTAGTTGAACTTGTGTTGGGAGAGGATGGTTGGATGCACTCAGAGATTGAGTAGGTGCTGCTAAACCTGCTTCACACCAGCCCTCTTTGACTCCAGAAATGCTTAGTACACTTGATTAGCTTCCAAATGATACCAAGAAAGCATATATGTACTTTGCAAATGATGTGTGTAATGACCAAATCAAAACAGATAACTTTGCACTTCACAAATCCAAGAAAACTTGCTATTTTGGTAATGACACCTGTTCAGTCTTTCACTCAGTATGACCAGCACACTTACAATTGATCAAATTCCTTCTGGACATATTAAATTAGCTTAACAAGCTACCATTTGCAAGTGGAATCATTCAAATTGACAATCTATGCACTGAGAAATAAGTTTAGCAAAATTAGAATCATCCCCGACTTTTTAGGAGATGTGCAGACAAATACCAGAGACTGCTTCGAAGACGATTTCTCAAAAATGGCTGAACCAAACTTCTTCAAACTTTGTAGTCTTGTAGAATGCTTTGAGTTGGTTCCAACAAGCCTTGCATCACTTGATTTGGTTCAGTAGGAACTGAGATATGCCTCTTGGAAGTTGACAGACTTGGAGAAGATAACTCAGAAAAACACAGAGTTGAAAAGTATGAATGTATCTATTGATTGATGTAATTGTACAATCTCATTAGCATGATAAGCATAGCTAAATGAGGTATTGTGGTGTAGGCTAAGATGTAGCACTCATACACACATAGATACAATGGTAAAATGCCTCGGAAAATGAGCTGAAGTGAGGATCGCGCTCGCGACTTTTTTCCTTCATCTTTTATAGAAGTTGAGTGATCACTTGAATTTTGAAATTCAAATCTAAGGCTCCCTAGAATATCTCCTCTAAAAGTAGGGAGATATTCTCTCCATTAAGTCCTCTAAATTTCCATGACTAATCAAGTAGGTGTACTCATACATATCCCGAGTTATTTTAGACTTTTACAAAGGGTAAAGAAGTAGGAACTTATAAGCATAAGTTCACATGGTCCTTTCTTCAAATGAATTAAGCTTCCAAGGTTTCAAAATAAGTTTCCAAAGTTCCAAGCCAAGTGTGATGGCTTGAGTTGCACCAACAGCTCCCCCTCAAGCCAAACACTTTGGCTTAAGTCTTCATCTTCAATCTTCAATCACATCCTGCAGTCCAATCATGGATTTGAATCTGCATAACTTACTCCCATCCAAAACTTTAGTAAGTAAATCTGCACATTGCATATTAGTAGACACATAAGTCAACTGAATGTCTTTGCTTAGCAACTTTTCTCTCACATAGTGGTAATGAACCTCTATGTGTTTTGTCCTAGCATGATATATTGGATTAGCTGCAAGGTGAAGTGAACTTGTGTTATCTCCAAAGATAATTGGAGGCCTTGTGTATAGGCCTAACTCTGTATACAAAAGCTTTAACCAAACAGCTTCTTGAGTGGCATTGGCTAGCCCTCTATACTCTACTTCAGTGGATGATAATGCCACTGTTGGTTGCTTCTTGGCTGACCAAGAAATAGGTTTGTCACCTGCAAAACATACGTATCCTGATGTGCTCCTCCTATCATCCTTGCATCCTGCCCAATCTGCATCTGAATATACTTTAATGTCAATATCTGATGTATAAGGAAAGTACAAACCATGGTTCTGAGTTCCCTTTAGGTACTTCAAAATTTTCTTTGCTGCCTCTAGGTGAGGTATCCTTGGTTTGTGCATGAATTGGCTTAGCACACTAACTCCATATGCTATGTCAATTCTTGTCAAGGTAGCATAATTCAAACTACCTACCATACTTTGATATCCTGTAATGTCTTGGACTTCATCCCCTTCATGAGCACTTAGCTTTAGGTTGACCTCCATTGGAGTGCTTGAGACTTTAGCTTCCTGCAAATTAAACTTCTTGACCATATCCTGTACATACTTCTTTTGAGTAATATATATACCTGAATTAGTATACACTAATTCAAGACCTAAGAAGTACTTCAATAATCCAAGATCATTGATCTTGAACTCCTTCATCATCTGATTCTTGATGTTTCTGATTCCTTGGACATCATTACCTGTAATAATAATGTCATCAACATAAACACAGAGATAGATTACCTCTGAATTGTTCCTTTTGATAAACAATGAAGTATCTGCCTTGCTCATTATAAATCCTTGGTCTTGGAGATAGGTTGTCAACCTGTAATTCCATGCTCTAGGTGCCTGCTTCAATCCATATAGAGCCTTCTTCAATTTACAAACATAATCTACCTTCTTGTGATCTTCATAGCCAGGTGGTTGTGACATGTAGACTTCTTCAGATATCCATCCGTTCAAGAAAGCATTCTTGACATCCAATTGATACATGTTCCAATTCTTGGATGCAGCTACACTCACTAGTACTCTGATTGTTGGCATCTTAGCCACAGGAGAAAATGTCTCCTCATAATCAATGCCTTGGGTTTGTGCAAAACCCTTGGCTACCAACCTAGCTTTGTACCTGTTGATTGTACCATCTGAGTTCCTCTTGAGTTTATAGATCCATCTGGATCCTATCACCTTCATAGAGTCCTTCTTGGGTACCAAGTCCCATGTGTCACTCTCCTTAAGAGCCTCTATTTCTTCATCCATAGCTCCTTTCCATTCTCGTTTGGTGATTGCCTCTTCATATGTACCTGGTTCTTCATTCAACAAATCCTTTGCAAGATATATAGAATGCTTAGTTACAAGAGAAGTATCATACCCATATCTGATAGGCTTCTTACTTTCTCTTTGAGATCTCCTCATAGCTTGAGCTGAGGATTCTGGTATATCCTCTAGCTTCTTCATTTTCATCTTCCCTTTGGACTTCCATGCCTTGAATTCCTCAAGGTTAATTGTGTCTTCATTATCTGAGCTTGTGTCTTCTTTCTGGATTGGTTCCTCCTTGGTGAGTTTTGGGAAATCTTCTTCCATATCATAGGGTAGACTAACCTTCCTGCATTCATTTTCATACCATGAGTCATTCTCATCAAAGATGACATCTCTGCTTACCTTGAAACCTTTGTTTGAGGGGTTGTAGAATCTGTACCCTTTCTGGTTCAAGTCATAACCAATGAAGATACATTTTTCAGCTTTAGGGTCTAGCTTTCCCCTTACCTTTGAGGAAATATGCACATATGCAATACAACCAAAGATTTTGCAATGATCCAATGATGGTCTCTTACCATGCCAAGCTTCATATGGTGTCATTCCATCAAGTGACTTTGATGGCAACCTATTAATGAGATAGGTGGCAGTAGATACACTCTCTGCCCAAAGATAATTTGGCAATTTCTTTTCATTAAGCATAGACCTAGCTGTTTCAACAATAAGCCTATTTCTTCTTTCAGCTACCCCATTTTGTTCAGGTGAGTACCTTGTAGTTATCTCCCTCTTGATGCCTCTTTCCTGCAAGAAGTCTTCAAACTCATTGCAGAAGTATTCACCTCCCCCATCTGACCTTAGTCTTTTCAAGTTTCTACCTGTTTGATTTTCAACTAGTGCAAGATATCTTTTGAAACAATTAAATACTTCATCCTTATGCTTCATAAAGTATAACATAGTCCATCTGCTATAATCATCAATGAAAGACACATAGTACCTTGATCCTGAAATGGATGGTTCCTTGCTAGGTCCCCAAACATCTGTATGCACCAATTCTAGGTAATCTTCATGCATGAAACCTTTCCTTTAGTAGGGCAATTTGTGAGACTTACCAAATTGACAAGCACCACATTTGTAAATCATGTGTTGCTTGGATATATTAGGTATCCCAAGCACACATTGATCTCTGCTCATTTGCTTCAAGGTTCTTTCACCTATGTGACCCAACCTTTTGTGCCATATTTCTAATTCTGAAAGTGTTTGATCCTTGTAATTGTATAAAGCAATGTTTTTGGTGTCTTCTAGCTCAAAAGTAAACAATCTACCTGATTTTTCTCCCTTAGCTATCCTTCTGAATCCATGTCTTGGGTCTTCCACATATGCTCCATGTTGATTGAACCTTGACCTGCAAACCTTTTTCCACAATCTGACCTACACTCATTAAGTTCTTGGTGATTGTTGGGACATAAAGTACTCTACTCAATAAGTTTTGATTACCATCACTAGTCTTTACATTACCAATCTTTACAACAGAATGCTTAGTATCATCACCTGTCTGCACTTGATGTTTGCCTTTGGGTTCTTCCAAATCAGAAAGTAGTGCCACATTACCAGCTACATGGTTAGAACACCCTGAATCAATATAAAATAAATGATCATCATTTGTACCTGCCTTAGAGGTCATATTCATGATCAATAGGGAGTCATCTTGCTCCTCTGTGTAATTGTTGTAATCCCTTCTATTTCTGGATCCACCTTGGTAGTTACTATTGTGGTTGTGGTTGTAATTGTTGTTGTACTGATTGTTGTATCCATTGTAGCCTTGGTGTTGGTTGAATTTGCCTCTACCTTGAGAGTATCCACCTCTTTGATAGCCTCTTCCTCTCTGATTCTTATAATTTTTGTAGCACTCATCTGTGGTATGGTTAGATAATCCACAAATGTTGCATGGTGATGAGTTGTAGGGTCTCCCCCTACCTGACTTACCTCCTCTGCCTCTACCTCTTGAAGATCTACCTCTCCCTGCATAGTTAGCTTGAGAGGTAGAGCCTTCTTCTTCTTACTTCTTCCCTTTACCTTTATCCTTAATCTTCTTATTAATATATAAAGCAGAGGGATTGTTACCTTTTGATTGATCTCCAGCCTTTGTAAGCTTTGCTTCATGTGTGAAGAGTTGACCAATCAGAGTTGTTAGATCAAGAGCATGTATGTCCATGTATAGGTCCATTGATGTGGTAAAGCTCTCCCATTTGTCATCAGTTTTAGTCCATTGATTACCTGCCTTACTATTTGTTCCTCTTCAATCTCCTCTCCAATACTTGCAAGCTGGTCTGCAATGTCTTTGACCCTAGTGACAAAGTCTGAAACTGATTGCTTTGATTGCTTCCTAAGAGTAGTGAATTCAATCCATAGTTGATTTTTTCTGGCCCTTGTACTTGATGAAAAATAAGTTGACAAGGTTTTCCAAGTTTCTTGGGAAGTCTTGCAATTCCTTATGTGAGGTAAAAGGAAATCAGATATAGAGTTAAGAAGATATGACCTTGCCAATGCATCTTTTGCACACCATGTGTTGAGCCTCTCTTGTTCTTCCTTGGTGGGTAGGTCTCTAGCTTTGAATGAGGGCAATTCCTCATCTCCTGAGATGAATCCAAATAAGCTTCTTCCTTGTAGATAGGTCTTCATCCTTAGAGACCAAGCTTGGTAATTGTTCCTGTCCAATTTTTCAATGAATGAAGGAAAACCATCTCCCGTGTTACCTTATTTGCTCTGATACCACTGTTGGGAGAGGATGGTTGGATGCACTCAGAGATTGAGTAGGTGCTGCTAAACCTGCTTCACATCAGCCCTCTTTGACTCCAGAAATGCTTAGTACACTTGATTAGCTTCCAAATGATACCAAGAAAGCATATATGTACTTTGCAAATGATGTGTGTAATGACCAAATCAAAACAGATAACTTTGCACTTCACAAATCCAAGAAAACTTGCTATTTTGGTAATGACACCTGTTCAGTCTTTCACTCAGTATGACCAGCACACTTACAATTGATCAAATTCCTTCTGGACATATTAAATTAGCTTAACAAGCTACCATTTGCAAGTAGAATCATTCAAATTGATAATCTATGCACTGAGAAATAAGTTTAGCAAAATTAGAATCATCCCCGACTTTTTAGGAGATGTGCAGACAAATACCAGAGACTGCTTCGAAGACGATTTCTCAAAAATGGCTGAACCAAACTTCTTCAAACTTTGTAGTCTTGTAGAATGCTTTGAGCTGGTTCCAACAAGCCTTGAATCACTTGATTTGGTTCAGTAGGCACTGAGATATGCCTCTTGGAAGTTGACAGACTTGGAGAAGATAACTCAGAAAAACACAGAGTTGAAAAGTATGAATGTATCTATTGATTGATGTAATTGTACAATCTCATTAGCATGATAAGCATAGCTAAATGAGTTATTGTGGTGTAGGCTAAGATGTAGCACTCATACACACATAGATACAATGGTAAAATGCCTCGGAAAATGAGCTGAAGTGAGGATCGCGCTCGCGACTTTTTTCCTTCATCTTTTATAGAAGTTGAGTGATCACTTGAATTTTGAAATTCAAATCTAAGGCTCCCTAGAATATCTCTTCTAAAAGTAGGGAGATATTCTCTCCATTAAGTCCTCTAAATTTCCGCGACTAATCAAGTAGGTGTACTCATACATATCCCGAGTTATTTTAGACTTTTACAAAGGGTAAAGAAGTAGGAACTTATAAGCATAAGTTCACATGGTCCTTTCTTCAAATGAATTAAGCTTCCAAGGTTTCAAAATAAGTTTCCAAAGTTCCAAGCCAAGTGTGATGGCTTGAGTTGCACCAACAACTTGGTTGCCCAAGAAGGGAATGAAGCATTTCTTTTCATCAAGATGAGACCTTAAAGTTTCTTGAGAGCCAAGGATTTAAGCAAAGACTAGGAAGACTTGGAGGAGGATTTGAAGAAAGGTTGAGCTTCAATCATCATGAAAGGTTCAAGAAATGTGGCGGATCTTGAGGGAAGTTAACATATCGTTCTTTATCACATTTATTGCAATGCATGGACATAGGAGCCACTAGATAGTCTTACACAATGGGGTAATATAAGTTTCAGATTCGGAAACTTTAAAGAGTAACTACTACCCCTAGAAGTTTAGAATCTCTAACTTCCTCATGGGAAAGGGTCTAAGGGGTTTAATTTGTAGTACATAAGTGAACCCATACAAAAATCCACACACACCTACTAAAAAGCAAAGAAGAGCCACTAGAGAGTCAGAACAAAGGGATAGAAGAGTGCTCCTCATTATAGCACAACATATATGCACTCCATGGTAGGCCATATCCTAGACCTAGATACATCTAAGAAGGTTTGGGTAGTGGTTAGAAAGGTTATTCTCTACCCCCACAAAGGCTATGAACATTTAGCTGAAGAATGAGTCAGAAACCTTAGGAAGGCATCAAGGAGAGCATTGATGAATCCATAATCAAAGTAGAAGAACTGATTATCCACTCGATTCAATAGAATGTTTCATACATGATGATTGCCTAGTTTTCCACACACTTCCTGGGCTTAGGGAAGATGATAAATGGAAGGCATTCAGACCTCTATATATGTAAGGGAATCATTACCTGATTTTTAGCAACTTACCTCTCTTATCTTGATTGAGGAGCTCAAGCATGGCCACAACAAGTGAAAGGGTGTCCAAGATGAAGTGGAAGAGGTAGAGGTAGAGGACAAAGATATGGAGGTTGAGGCTAGTCAAATTCAAATGAGTTCTTGAATTTGTTGGAGCTCAATGTGTATGAAAGCACATGAACAACACAGGGAAGAAGAAGAAGAAGCTTGAAGCACAACATAATATAGAACATATTACCAAGCGAATGTACAAAAAATAAGTGGTCCGTTAGAGTTATAAGCATATATACAAGCCGAGAAAAAGAAACCTTCTAAAGAGAGAAAAAATGCCCCAATGGTCCTAAGTGCTATCAAAATATATCAACAAATCCCCTTGGGAGTGATGCGGTGAACAAGGAGATGCCACTCATGTATGAGCCAATGCAAAGTTATGTGGAAAGAGATGAAATCACAAATGGAATTAAGCCTAAAGCTTGGTAAAAAGCTTTAAATATCTCCCTAGGTAGACCCTTTATGAAAATGTCTACATCATCTTCCTATGCTGGCACATAAGAGAAAATGATCTATCTAGCAGAGAAGCTCTCCATGGCATAATAATAGTGTACTTCTTTGTGTTTTTCTAAGGGCATGGAACATAGGGTTCTTCTGATTGTCAATAAGATGGTGATGCAGAAGAATGACCAATACCCAAATCAGCCAAAACACTTACTACCACACACACTCAAGAGTTGTTGTGAAAGCTTTTCTATATGCATCCTAACAACTAGAGATGGCCACAATAGGTTTCTTCTTGATCAATCAAGATATGCGTGAGTGTTAGGCCGCTGGAATTGGATTGTATTTTTCATATATCACACGCACCAAAAAGGCGTAGCAAATAGTTGTAACTTTTTATCCATTAATGAAAAGGCATTACGGTGTTCTTCGGCGAGAGACGGGTTCGCCAGACTATCTGTCTGGGCGACCATGCTAAGAAGATGTTGTTCAAATTTGCTGATATGTGAGTATTGTTATTCTATTCTTGTTGAAATGCAGTCAGTCATTATCAACACAATAATGTTACGTTCACATTAATAAGTCTGTGCGACTGTGTGATTGTTAACTCGCACAATAAGTTTAATGCGTAAAGATAATCGTAACCGGAAAAGAGTACTGTGTAGCGGAAGATGTTGCCTTGAAAGTATAGTTACTATTTAGTTGAATAGTTAATTTTGGGAAAATTAAATAAAGGGCCTCTGCACTATCAGACCCATAACCATCCCCAAGAACCCAAACGAGATTAAAAGTGACTTGACAGAAAGTGCTTTAAACACTGGCGTCGTCTGGACTTAACCCCCCTTGGCTCTACCGGCTCGAGTTCCATTTTTGCTTTACATAATGCCTACCGCAGATGGTGGCACATAATCTGTCAACATTTTTTCTGTGCCTCAATCAGGGAGGCTTCATAGGGGCCATGCAGAGATGATCTTGCAAGTTCGTACTCGTGTTTGTGTTCCTCTTCAAGCCAGAATTCGAATTCGCGTTCAAGTTTCGGGAATGATTGGCAAGTCCTTCCATAATCGGGCATTCCAAAGGTGGAGAATTGATGTTGATTATTTGCAACATCATCGTCATCGTCCCCATCATCTTCCTCATCAGAAGAAAGTAGCACAGAAGCAAGACTAGCAGGCATCTGCGCCATCATAGGCCGATTGTGGCTGTCGTTCTGCATAACAGGGCTGATTGAAATGCTTGAACCGGCGATGTCGAATGTCAAAGGATGCGTTGACAGGTGACCCCGTGACATGACTCACTGCCATCATCCCCATCATTGACAACTTCGCATGCCCGTAACTATTGCTATCAACAGCTTCTGGTTTTGAAAGCAGAGCGAGTCCACACGCGAAACCCCCCTTGTTTCTCTGCAGATGACAGTCATTCCGGTCTCCATTTGCCCAGAGCTAATCATCCTGGTGTCTCTCTAGCCCGGTGTCAGACCTTCCGGTGTCAAGTCCGTCATCAAGTCCGTCGTCACACAGTCTAGCGACAAAAATTCCGTCAAGATCTCCTCCCCTTGATTTGATAAGTAAGTGTCTCCGCCTACGTCATATAATTTGCCGCTGGACTAGCGACTGTGTAATGCAAACTTGCAGCACAGGCGCTAAGGCCACGGTCTGAACTGCATCACTTCAACCTTCGCCATGGACGATTCCCCTCCAAATGGACATCCTCCTCCGCCATCAACTATTATCCTCCGGTGATAGCCGCCCTCCAGTCTGGGGATGACGGCACGTCAGTCTGGTACTGATTTCACTTTACTAGGAGATAGCTCTGCTTTAGTCGGTGATGACCGTAGACCAGTCCGGTGCTCTGCTCCGGTGGTTGCGGTGTTGGAGTCCGGTGATCACCGTATAATTCGGGTGTGAAGGATTTGCCTTTTCTAGTGCGGTAGCCACCGTGCGATGTTGAGTGCAGATATTTTGGCTGTAGCGGTGTTCTGCACACTCCTTGTCAGGCTTAATGCTGGGCACAGTTCTATCCTCCCTGCCATTCGCAACCATGCTCTTTGGTGATTGCTTCTTCCGATGAGTTTCCGGTTCTCCGGTGCTAATATGGTGCTTATTTCGGTTAAACTCCGGTCCTTCTGTGCATCTCCGCCAGTGTCCCAACACGGTTCTGCACATTATATGATGAATATCTCGACTGTCCAGTGCACGCGCGGTAGTCCTTGTGTGTTGGTGTATAGGACCCTCATCATTTCAATCACGGATGGTATGATTGGGGGCGTGAGTCTAGCATGGGATATCTTGCTGATTATTGAAAGGAAGGCTTGCCCGACTGAGGCCCTTCTGATTATCTATGGACTACTTACTCTCTGTTTTCTCCTCATTTGTTGTCACTGATTGTGATCATCAGCCAAGACACTCATTGGGTTCTTGACTTGGGATACCATTCTTGCATCAAATGTCACCCCACTAGCATACTGTCTGGCAGGGCCTAAAAATCATGGCCAAGACAAAATGTTATAGGACAGGCAAAATTTTGCTCCTACCTTTCATAAGCGAAAATTTTCACATCTGCATATAAGATATATACATATAATCTAAATACAAATCTACAACAAATGACCGTCAAATTACTAATCAGATCTTGTCAAGTTTTGTTTTGAAAAGGCACAATGGCCAATGACAGGAAAAATGCCTGTCAATTTTTGGCCCTGTGTCCGATACAAGGATGTACAACATCAGCAAGTCCTCGTATTAAAAATACAACAGAGAAAAAGCGAGAGAGCAGAGCGATAGAAATGCGTTTTGTCCTAGTTTTGATAACTTATTTTATTTGTACCTCTATGATGTTTTAATTTTATGAATTCATTGGTATGTCTGATGGTTATATTCGACGTAAAATCTCTTTCCCTCTACTTGATGTTTGTCGATGATTATCTATGATATGTGTTTGCTTCACGGGTTCTGTTGGCTTGGTGGAATGTTTTTTATTGCATATCATGTTTCGGGATGGTTGTTCCTTTTAAGGTGAAGGCTTGAGTTATGGAAACCCTATCACATGAAGGTTTGTATCCGATAGGCTAGCATGTTTGCATGGTGATGTGAGTATGTATGAGGTGGTGTGATTTGAGTGCGAGGTAGCGTTAACTCGGCAGAAGCACTCATTTGTTTTGTTTTCGGTAATGAGAGAGTGTGAGGTAGCGTTAAGTCGGCAGAAACACTCCATGTGGATTGTGAATGTGAGGTAGCGATGACTCGATAGAAGCATTCACTACTTTTTCCTTTTTCTTTTGTGTGCATGCTTTGCATGGTGGATGATGTGGTATTTTGGGATACATGCCTTCATGTTGATTCGAGTCTTCATTTATGGTTATTTGATACTAATCATACTAATGCAAAACGACAAGCTCTGCTTGATCATTATGTGATGATTTATGTTATAGTACTTCTAGGGATGAAGAATATGCAGAATACAAGTGAAGATTGATAAAGCTATGATTGGATGATCCATCCCGCTTGAAAATTTCCATAAATTGTAAAAGATAATGATGTATTGTAGAAAGACATATGAAAATGATGTAATTGATGAGCTATGTAATTATGCCATTTTTTGTACTTCATGCCAAAGCATATAGGAGGGCACACTATGGGTTGTGTGTAGTGTACTTATATCTTGGATTCAGTTCCAGGCACTTTGCTTTGCATTACACATTTCTCCTAGTTCTGGACTGTTATGGGCATTGTCTTCCCTTCCATACCATGGAATTGGGCCATGCACTTTGGTTGGTGGATGATGTTTCATAGGGTAGTTGCATATAATGACCCTAGGACATTGGTATGCATGGTGTGGGATTCGAGTCCACCGTGCGTGCCAGTGTTAAGTGGCATATACATGTTCGTATTTTATATTTTAATTAAGGCTCAAATTGAAGGGTCCATGAAAGGTTGCAATGGAAAGTCATGATGCCCCATGTGAATGGGTGTGACAAGTTGTATAAATATATCACTTGGCTTAATAAAGGAGCACGCACGTTTCTTGGAGAAAGTCTGTGATCTTGTTGGTTATGACTTTGTTGTCTCTCTACCTTCTTGCTGTTATATTCACATTGGTCTGCGTACATTGATGGCGAAAAGTGTGGATCTATCATGTTATGTATATGTTAAGAGAGAAACATTCTTGTTCTTTTCCATTCTTGGAGTTTGTGCCGCATGTAGTCTTCCTTCTGTTCATGCAAGCGACGATGCGAAGTTGATGGCAGGTTTTCTCTCCCTCTCTCTATCTCTCTTCCATGTTGCGGGAATGTGTATGCATTCCTTGTAAACATTGGTGCCATCTGTGGGAAGATGGAAAATTGGGAATACTCAATAAGGGAAGAGTAGTACGCAAGGCAAGCAATGGAGAATAGTAACTACTAGTTGAAGAAGTGATATATGCCGGTTACTCATTCCGACGAGTCCTATCCAAAGTATAGGAGAGATCAACATCCCTAGGCAGTTCCAAATTTATTAGGGATACCCCCAGGTGGTAGAAGTGCAGGCCAATTAAGTCCAATTGTGGAAGGATCGGAGCCAGTCAGTAGTGATTCCGGTGCTAGTTCGGTGACACATGATGAGATTCCGGTGAATTCCAGTGGGAATCCAATACTTTCTAGAGAAGGTACAGCGACGTCTGGTTGTGCAGAGACGTAGTGCGGAGTTAGTCCGACACTATCTGGTCAAAATTCAACCATTTTCGGTGATAAAGTTGTGTTACCGAGTGAGACCGTTTCCGATGAAAGAATAACCTAGTTTGGTGAAAGTTCGACAAGTTCTGGTGGAAGTTTGGTACCCTTCGGTGGGAATTTGAAATTTTTCGGTGATACTGCGGTGCTGCCTGGTGGAGAATTATTGCGTTCACCCCTTTTTGGTGCAAGTCTACCTACTTTTGACACCAAAGCTGAGGAAGGACTACTAGATTTGGAGTTAAGTAAGAGATTCAACGACATTTTTGAACCGGAAGGTGAGCAAGCTAATAATACAGATTCTGAAGAACAAGAGACACCCCCTCAACATACAGATAACAACCATACTACCCACAACAGCACCATGAGTGGTTCACAGTCACAACAGCAAACACCTCCACAGCCGCAACCGCAGTTTCAGCAGCAACAACAACAGCAGCCACAACCAATCATTCCACCTAGACCGATTCCGCCGGGGTGACATATATAAAATTTGGTGGATTTCCGAGGGATGACCCCGATGCACATGTTCGCACATTTGAGATCAGTTATGCAGTGTTGAATCATCCACCGGATCCGGTGTACAAGGCCATTATATTTCAGGCCACATTGGTTAATGAAACAGCAAGGTGATTAACTGAATATGCAATTAATCATTTCAGTAATTATGATGATGTGAGAGACGCGTTCCTAGAGAGTTTTCGTTTGAAGAAGAACCCTGCAGAAATCTTCGACTATTTGCAGAACAATCGACAAAAACCACACCAGAGTGTCCAGGAGTATGCGACACTGTTTAGAACTCACTTAAGGCAGCTGCCTCCGGCACATGCCAATCTTCCAGATGATGTCATGACACAATGGCTCATTAACGGATTGAACCCACTGTTAAGACAAATCATGATCATTCGCTGTGTCGACGGAATGACATTGGACGCTCTAATTGCGATGGCCTTAGAGTTGGAGCACAAAGTTGGAGGTTTTACGGAGGACCTAGAATGGTTGAAAGCAAGTAAGAATGTAGTTGATGATCCGTCCAGACACGTGTATTGTACTAAGTGCAAGAATCTAAGTCACACCAGTTCTACATGTGCCCTCAACTAGATGTATTGTGCCATCTGTAACACAACAAGACACTCAACAGAAACATGTGCATATAATGCAAAGGTGCAGGGTAGAGCGGCCGTAAATGCTATAATACAGGAACCAGGGCAGCCAGCCACCCATTACGTGCCGCCACAGTTGCGAACCATCCAGCAGCAAGGATATAGGAACTACCGGGGACAGCATAACAAGAATTTCAATTAAACTCGATGGGAGGCAGGTACATCGATGGAAGGTACCTCTCTTCCACCCCCTCAATGTCATTTTTGTGGTGAGGTTGGCCATATCCGTAGATTTTGCAAGGAAGCAACAGAGTACGACAAAAGGAAGAAGGAACGATAAAATCTGATAACTAACATGGTTTATATCTCCCCAATTGAGTCATAAGCAACCGTGGTACAAACAAGATCAGGTAAACAGTTGCAACCAACAGCTAAAGATTTCGAGCCTGGAATTCATGAGCAGCAGCGGATGTTTGCAAAGGCTAGTCAATGGACAGCTAAGGAGTGTTGGTTTAAATTGCAAGCCTACACATTTGGCTCAAAGGATGCATTGAAGTTTATACATACATGAAGAAGCATAGGAACATATGCTAGTGGATAATTACCACTTTACCTCATTGTAAAATTCAGATTGACTTGGAATCTTTTGTAATCACCTACCAACGTGAGTCGTGGAAAAAGTAGCTTATTTGATTGAAGGAATATCACCAAGCATTTAGGAGCTTGATCATAGGGAGCCAAAATTTGAATTTGAATTCAAATCTTCACTCATTACATATAAAAGTGAATATGAAAAGTCGCGTGTGACAGAGATCATTCCCGAGCCTCATTCTACTGATTTTGAGTGTGTGTGAGGACTATAATATAGCCTACACCTCTCTACACCATTAGTCAATGTTTTTCATGCCAATGGGATTGTATACAAGTGTTTACTAATAGATACATTTACATCATTCATCTCTGAGTTCTCTGTTAGTCTTCACAAACGTCTGTCAACTTGTCAAGGGCATATCCCGGTCAATTCTTCACCAAATTCAGTGATTCAAAGCTTCTTGGATTCAGCTCAAAGTCACCTACATGCTATCAAAATTTGAAGTGATTCAATTCAGCCATTTTAGAGAAATCTGCATCGAGGTGAACTCTGGTCATTTTTTGCTACAGTCCTAAAAAGTCGGGGGTATAGCTAGACTTGCTAAATTGATTTCTCTTAGCATAGTTTATCTTCTTACATCATTCCACTTGCAAATGGTAGCTTACTAAGCTAATTAAATACACCTAGAAGGAATTTTATCAATTTCTACTGTGTTGGTCACATTGAGCAAAACATTCAGCAGGTGTCAAGACATAAATAGAAGGTTTTCTTGAGTTTGTGAACTTCAAAGTTATCTTTTTTGGTTCAATCATTACACACATCACTTCCAAAGTACATAGGTCATTTTTTGGTGTTATTGGAAAGCTAAGAAGGTCTACTTATCAAGTCTGAAGCAAAAGAGGGCTAGTACAAAGCAGGAGTAGTAGTACCTACTCAGTCTCTTGGAGCATCCATCCATCTTTCCCAACAGCGGTATCAGAGCTAACTAAGGTAAAATGGGAGATGGTTTTCCTTCATTTATTGACAAATTGGACAGGAACAATTATCAAGCATGGTCTCTAAGGATGAAGACCTACTTACAAGGAAGGAGTCTCTATGGATACATCTCAGGAGATGAGGAATTGCCCTCATTCAAAGCAAGAGGATTGCCAACCAAGGACGAACAAGAAAAACTCAACACATGGTGTGCTAAGGATGCATTGGCAAGGTCTTATTTAGTGAACTCTATCTCTGAATTTCTTTTGCCACATATCAAAAATTGTAAGACATCCCAAGAAACTTGGGAAACCTTGTCATCATATTTTTCCTCCAATACAAGGGCTAGGAAAAATCAGTTGTGTATTGAATTCACAACACTAAGAAAGCAACCTAAGCAAGTTGTTTCAAAATTTGTGACTAAGATCAAAGATGTAGCATATCAATTAGCAAGCATAGGAGAAGAGATTGAAGAAGAACAAATTGTAAGGCAAGTGATCAATGGAATCAAGGCTGATGACAAATGGGAAAGCTTAACCACTGCAATGGATCTCTACATGGACATGCATACTCCAGATCTTACAACTCTCATGGGAAAACTATTTACACATGAAGAAAAGCTCACCAAAAATGGAGATACATCCAAACGTAATAACTCTTCTACCCTATGCACTGATAAGAAGTCTAAGGATAAAGGCAAGAGCAAAAAAATGGAAGATGAAGGCTCTACCTCCCAAGCCAACTATGCAGGGAGAGGTAGATCTTCAAGAGGAAGGGGCAGAGGAGGTAAGCAAGGTAGGGGGAGACCCTATAACTCATCACCATGCAACATTCCTGGTTTATCAAATCATACTACAGATGAGTGTTTCAGGAATTACAAAAATCAGAGAGGAAGAGGCTACCAAAGAGGTGGATACTCACAGTCAAGAGGAAGGTTCAACCATCACCAAGGCCACAACAAAAATTACAACAACAATTACAATGGCAACTACCAAGGAGGATTCAAAACCTGAAAGGACTACAACAACTACAGAGAGGAGCAGGATGACTCTCTTCTGATCATGAACATGACTTCAAAGTCAGGTACAAATGATGACCACCTATTCTACATTGACTCAGGGTGCTCAAATCATGTGGCTGGCAATGTGGCACTACTCTCTGATCTTGAGGAACCAAAAGGTAAACATCAAGTCCAAACAGGTGATGATACAAAGCATTCAGTAGTTAAAGTTGGAAATGTTAAGACTTGTGATGGTAATCAGAATTTGTTGAGCAGGGTACTCTATGTACCAACCATTACCAAAAATTTGATGAGTGTTGGTCAGATTGTGGAGAAAGGTTTGCAGGTTAGATTCAATCAATATGGAGCATATGTGGAGGACCCAAGACATGGGTTCAAGAGGATTGCTAAAGGAGAAAAATCAGGTAGACTTTTCACTTTTGAGTTGGAAGATACAAAGAATATTGCACTATACAATTATAAAGATCAAACACTTTCAAAGCTTAAGATTTGGCACAAAAGGTTAGGGCACATAGGAGAAAGAACCTTGAAGCAAATATGCAGGGACCAATGTGTGCTTGGGATACCTAATGTATCCAAGCAACATATGATTTACAAGTGTGGTGCTTGTCAATTTGGTAAGTCTCACAGGTTACCCTTCTCAAAGAAAGGATATATGCATGAAGACTACCTAGAGCTTGTACACACAGATGTTTGGGGACCTAGCAAAGACCCCTCAGTCTCAGGTTCAAGGTACTATGTGTCTTTTATTGATGATTATAGCAGATGGACTGTATTATACTTCATGAAGCACAAGGATGAGGTATTTATTTGTTTTAAGAAATATCTTGCATTAGTTGAAAACCAGACAGGAAGGAATTTGAAGAGGCTAAGGTCAGATGGAGGAGGTGAGTACTTCTCCAATGAATTTGAAGACTTCTTGCAGGACAGAAGCATCAAAAGAGAGATAACCACAAGGTATTCTCCTCAACAGAATGGGGTAGCTGAGAGAAGAAATAGGTTAATTGTTGAGACAGCTAGATCTATGCTTAATGAGAAGAAGTTACCTAACTATCTATGGGCAGAGAGTGTGTCTACTACCACTTACCTCATAAACAGGTTACCATCTAAGTCACTTGATGGTATGACACCCTATGAAGCATGGCATGTTAAGAGACCATCATTAGATCACTGCAAAATATTTGGATGTGTAGCATATGTGCACATTCCTTCTCAGATAAGAGGTAAGCTAGACCCAAAGGCTAAAAAATGCATTTTTATTGGGTATGATTTAAATAAAAAAGGTTAGAGGTTTTATAATCCTACCAATAAGGGATTTATGGTAAGCAGAGATGTGATCTTTGATGAAAATGATTCTTGGTATGAGAATGAATGCAGGAAGGTTAAACTACCCTATGATTTGGAAGAGGAATTTCCAAAACTTGCAAAGGAGGAACCTACTCAGAATGAAGACTCAAGTTCAGATGATGAAGACACTATCAATCTTGAAGAATTCAAGGCATGGAAGTCAAAGGGCAAAATGAAGATGAAGAAGCTTGAAGACATACCTGAATCTTCAACTCAATCAATCAGAAGATCTCAAAGAGAAAGAAAAAAAACCTATCAGATACGGGTATGATACATCTCTTGTTACTAAACATTCAGTTTATCTTGCCAAAGATTTGTCAAATGAAGAACCAGGTTCATATGAAGAAGCAATAACCAAATCAGAATGGAAAGAAGCTATGGATGAGGAGATTGGAGCACTCAAGGAGAGTGACACATGGGAGTTAGTACCTAAGAAGGACTCCATGAAGGTAATAGGATCCAGATGGATTTATATGTTGAAAAGAAATTCAAATGGAACAATTAATAGGTACAAAGCCAGATTGGTAGCCAAGGGTTTTGCACAAACCCAAGGCATTGACTATGAAGAGACATTTTCTCCTGTGGACAAGATGCCAACAATCAGAGTGTTGATAAGTGTGGATGCATCAAAGAATTGGAACATGTACCAATTGGATGTCAAGAATGCTTTCTTGAATGGATGGATTTCAAAAGAAGTTTATATGTCACAACCTCCTGGCTATGAGGACCCTAAGAAGGTAACTTATGTTTTGCAAATTAAAAAAGGCTTTATATGGATTGAAGCAGGCACCTAGGGCATGGAATTACAGGTTAACTACATACCTCCAAGAACAAGGATTTGTCATGAGCAAGGCAGATACTTCTCTATTCATTAAGAGAAGCAATTCAGAGGTAATATACCTTTGTGTTTATGTTGATGACATCATCATTACAGGTAATGATGTCAATGGAATCAGGGATATCAAAAGCCAGATGATGAAGGAGTTCAAGATCAATGATCTTGGTTTACTGAAGTATTTTCTAGGGCTTGGATTAGTTTACACTATTTCAGGGATATACATTACTCAGAAAAAGTATGTACAGGATATGTTGAAGAAGTTTCACTTGCAGGATGCTAAAGTAGCAAGCACTCCAATGGAGGTAAACCTAAAGCTAAGTGCCCATGAAGGTGATGAAGTCAAAGACATTACAGGTTATCAAAGTATGGTGGGTAGCTTGAACTATGCTACTCTTACAAGAATTGATATTGCATATGGAGTAAGTGTGCTAAGTCAATTCATGCACAAGCCAAGGATACCTCACTTAGATGCTGCCAAGAGAATCTTGAAGTATCTCAAGGGTACACATAACCATGGTTTGTATTTCCCTTACACTTCAGATATTGATATCAAAATTTATTCAGATGCAGATTGGGCACGATGCAAGGATGATAGGAGGAGCACTTCTGGATATATTTCCTTTGCAAGTGACAAACCAATTTCATGGTCTTCAAAGAAGCAACCTACTGTTGCTTTGTCTTCCATAGAGGCAGAGTATAGAGGACTGGCTAAAGCCACACAAGAAGCAATTTGGATTAAGCTTTTGTATACAGAATTGGGTTTGTTTACTAGGTCACCAATTATTTTTGGAGATAATCCAAGTTCTCTTCACCTTGCAACTAATCCTATCTATCATGCTAGGACCAAACACATAGAGGTCCATCATCATTATGTGAGAGAGAAGTTGATAAGCAAGGACATTCAACTTACCTATGTATCAACCAACATGCAATGTGTAGATTTGTTGACTAAAGCTTTGGATGGAATCAAACTTTGCAGGTTCAAATCCATGATTGGATTGCAGGATATACTTGAAGATTAAAGATGAAGACTTAAACCAAAATGTTTGGCTTGAGGGGGAGTTGTTGGTGTAAATTTCAAGCCTACACATTTGGCTCAAAGGATGCATTGAAGTTTATACATACATGAAGAAGCATAGGAACATATGCTAGTGGATAATTACCACTTTACCTCATTGTAAAATTCAGATTGACTTGGAATCTTTTGTAATCACCTACCAAAGTGAGTCGTTGAAAAAGTAGCTTATTTTATTGAAGGAATATCACCAAGCATTTAGGAGCTTGATCATAGGGAGCCAAAATTTGAATTTGAATTCAAATCTTCACTCATTACATATAAAAGTGAACATGAAAAGTCGTGTGTGACAGAGATCATTCCTGAGCCTCATTCTACTGATTTTGAGTGTGTGTGAGGACTATACTATAGCCTACACTTCTCGACACCATTAGGCAATGTTGTTCATGCCAATGGGATTGTATACAAGTGTTTATTAATAGATACATTTACATCATTCATCTCTGAGTTCTCTATTAGTCTTCACAAAAGTCTGTCAACTTGTCAAGGGCATATCTCGGTCAATTCTTCACCAAATCCAGTGCTTCAAAGCTTGTTGGATTCAGCTCAAAGTCACCTATCAAAATTTGAAGTGATTCTATTCAGCCGTTTCAGAGAAATCTGCATCGAGGTGAACTCTGGTCATTTTCTGCTACAGTCCTAAAAAGTCGAGGGTATAGCTAAACTTGCTAAATTGATTTCTCTTAGCATAGTTTATCTTCTTACATCATTCCACTTGCAAATGGTAGCTTACTAAGCTAGTTAAATACCCCTAGAAGGAATTTTATCAATTTCTACTATGCTGGTCACACTGAGCAAAACATTCAGCAGGTGTCAAGACATAAATAGAAGGTTTTCTTGAGTTTGTGAACTTCAAAGTTATCTATTTTGGTTCAATCATTACACACATCACTTCCAAAGTTGGTGTTATTGGAAAGCTAAGAAGGTCTACTTATCAAGTCTGAAGCAAAAGAGGGTTCGTACAAAGCAGGAGTAGCAGTATCTACTGAGTCTCTTGGAGCATCCATCCATCTTTCCCAACAAGGAGCCGACTGTGTTTCCTGATCCAATTTCGGTAACACAGGTCCCTCTGCCACAAGCAAGATCGAATGAACAGAACTCTGCCCCAACAACATTAGAATCACCACTAGAATCGGTGATGAGCACAACCCAAACAGATAAGGTATGGGACGTTCTATCTAAGGCTTCAATCACACTCCCTTTGGGACAGTTGCTCGCCTTAGTTCCAGGAGTAAGACAGCAATTCCAATAGCAGGTTAGTCTCGGACCTTCATGTACTCCGGTGACGGCGACCATACAACCGGAGATGGATTCTACGGTGGATCATTCAGTCCCATTGATCACCGTCTGGTATAAAAATCAGAAGATTAACCAAGTTTTAATTGATGGCGGGTCAGGTGTGAATATTGCAACAGCTCTACTCTGCAAGAAATTGGGTTGGACCCAAATTGAACCCGTACAATTTTTTGTGCGAATGGTAGACCAATCATGAGTCCATCCGATGGGCTTAGTACGTAACATCCCGATAACCCTACAGGGAACTACATTTAATATGACTTTCGTAGTCTTGGAGTTACTTGAATCTAGCCTCTATTACAACTTACTTTTCGGGCGACCATGGCTCAAGCAAGCCAAAGTTGTGCAGGATTGGTCAGCTCAAGAGTTAATTTTTAAGAAGAATCACTGGAAATATGTAGTTGCATTGGATGCTATGCAACCCTGTGATCTACACGCACGGCCATATGTAGCAGAGCCAATCCATATGTTGGATGGGCTATGTGATGATGAGGAAGAAAGGATCTGATCCCATTAGGTACTGTGGATTTATAGTCGGTAGCAGACAATTGGAGTCCGGTAGCGTGTACGGTCATACCAATGATCTGAGAAGCAGAAGCCGATGATGGCCTAGCAATGGATGAAGCAACCTTACAACAACTGTTTCACCCAACTGATGATTTGGTGAAACCTCGCCAATTTTATGTACCGGAGGATCAATTAGTAACATACAATTTGGGAGATACGGTCAACCCGAGGCCAATCAAAAGTAGGGCCGGATTAGCAGAGAAATTCCAAGAAGATTTGGTACACCTTTTACGTGAATTCTCAGATGTTTTCGCTTGGGATTATAGAGACATGAAAGGTCTTGACCCACGGATTTATCAACATCGGGTAGTGCTCAAACGGATGCGAGGCCAATCAAACAATCTAGTTAAAGAATGAATCCTAATTATGCGGCACAAGTGAAAGCTGAACTTGATCGTTTATTGAAGGTGGGATTTATTGTACCAATTGAGTATGCTGAGTGGATCTCTCCAATAGTGATCGTCCCGAAGAAAAATAAATAGTTGCGTATCTGTGTCGACTACCAGAAACTCAATGCCGCCACTGTACTGGATCCGTTCCCTCTTCCCTTTCTAGATACAATGCTTGACAGGGTAGCAGGTCACAAAATGTATTCTTTTCTGGATGGCTACAGTGGATATAATCAAGTGAGGATGGGAGAACAGGATATACCGAAGACAGCTTTTATCACGAACTGGGAAGTCTATGCTTGCACCGTAATGTGGTTCGGTTTGCGAAACACCCCGAGTACATTCCAAAGATGTATGCAAGAAGTCTTTTCACCTTACTTGACGACATTTATGCAAGTATATTTCGATGATTTTTCCTTATTTGGTTCCACTTTGGCACACCTGTATCATTTACGGTACTGTTTTGAAAAATGCCGAGAGTATCGGTTATGTTTGAATCCTACCAAATCAGTTTTTGCGGTCTCCTGTGGCAAACTGCTTGGCCATATTATTTCTAAACAAGGAAGACAGGTAGATCCGGATAAAGTAGCCGCCGTGTTGGAAGCACCAGTCCCAAAGACACTAAAAGAAGTTATGCGCTTTCTTGGCCGAATCTGATGGCATGACAAACATTTACGGTGGTTAGCTCATTTAGCGACACCACTTAATCAGCTTATGACCAGCGCTCTACGGAAGTACGAATGGACTCAGGAGTGCCAAAGTGCATTTGATCGGTTGAAGGTCTTATTGACGCAAGCATCGATCCTGCAACCACCTGATTGGGATGGACCGTTCCATGTCTTTGTGGATGCGTCAAATATTGCGATTGGTAGTGTCCTCATGCAACAAATCGACAAATGGTTTCGGCCTGTGTACTATGCGAGCTGTCGATTAGCTCTTGTGGAGAGAAATTACTCTGTGACAGAGTGAGAATGTCTTGGTTTGGTATACTCTATTAAGAAATTTTGGCATTACTTACTAGGAAGTAAAATTTACTTTCCATGTGGATCATGCTGCACTGGTCTACTTGGTTCGGCAGGAGCATTTAGGTGGTAGATTGGCAAGATGGGTTTTACTATTACAGGAGTTTGATTATAAAGTTATCCATCAACCTGTCACAGCACATGTTTTGCCGGATTTTTTATCTCGACTGGATTCCGGTGAGTCTCCGGTAGGTGTTGATGACACTACACCGGCGATTTACGTCACCGAGACAACTTCTAAAGAATCTGCAGAACCTCTTGTTGCTCTTACATACTATGATACGTTACTAACTTTCCTCACGGACGGATGTCTTCCTCCTCCTACTTTCGCTGCTTTGCGCCGAAAAATTACGGTCTACAGTCGACGATTCCAGTTGATTGTGGGTCAACTGTATTACATAGATCATACAGGTGTTTTACTTAGATGCATTCCCCCACATGAAGCGGAATCAGTTATTGCCATGGATCATTCGTTACCCTTTGGAGGACACTTCCCAACTGCTCTTACTCATCGAAAAATTCTGCAAAGTGGGCTACGATGGCCTACAATGTACAGAGATGTGGTTTAGTTTGTGCAGCAGTGTGATGTCTGTCAATGGTCTGGACAGCCATTGCAGCGACACTTCTTTCCCCTTCAACCTGTCTTACCTTTGGAACCCTTTCAGATATGGGGTCTAGATTTTATTGGCCCAATAACCCCACCAACGACCCTCACCAACAATCGATATATTTTGACCTGTACAGATTATGCCACTAGGTGGGCGGAAGCTTGGGCTTTACATTCTGCCACAGCTGTTTCGGTGGCCAAATGTTTGATGAAGGATGTTTTCCCTTGATATGGATTACCTCTAGAGATAGTGACGGGCCAAGGAACACATTTTGCAAACAACTTAATGCAAGTACTGACTCAGACTTTTTAGATTCTGCATAAATTCAGCTCACCGTACTATCCATGTGCTAATGGTCTAGCTGAAAGTACTAATAAGACTCTATTGAATATGCTTTGACCACTGGCCATAATCTCCTCATTTTGGTATCTAAATATGATTAATCGCCATCCTGTGTTACTGTTGCTGATCATGCATGCATGCCGAAATCATGATAGATTTCTCTCCAATACGGTGCTATGATTAGGCTTTTGCCGCCTAATGTTTCTCATGCTCTTACTTAATCCTGTTCTTTCCACTGATCATCGCTATTGTGTTTATGTGATTGTGTGCTCTTTGTATCATGTGTTTTCGTTTTTACTTGTGTGCCATGGAAGCACTCGCGAATGTTGCAACCTTCCGTGCAGGCCTCACTCCAAAAATGAGTGAGTATTTGCGCACTCGTGGTTTGTTAGCCTTCGCTGAATTGCCTTGGCATTCAGTGGAGTGTCACCCATTCTATGCGTAGATCATTTCTGCTATTGACGCCACACCTACTACAGAGCAGTGTTGGCCCATTGCTTGTTTACCATCTCATGTATCCATTACTTTAGCTATGTTTGCTGAAGCTTTTCGACTCCCTCGGGAAGGATTGGAGAATGGTCCCCTTCGTTCCGTGGCCACCATGAAAGAATTGTTCCCCCGGCACTCATCTAATGAGTATGCCATTCTTTGCAGACCTGAAGCAGAGCATACAGTTTTGAAATTTTTGGTAGCCACCCTGAATTTACAGAAGTGCACATATGGTATTTCTCGACCATTCTATTCGATGATAGATACTGCGTTGTGTGAGCCTATAAATTTCACATCTTTCTTTTTCCGGCGTATTCACCGTGACTGTGTAGCGGTTATGAAACAAATCGCTAAGAATGACCTTCCTCGTTCCCGTTTACCGCATATCCTCACTTTCCTCTTTCCGGTGACCCAAGCCATGCAACCTCCTCCAACCGCCCCCTTCTTGTTACATGAAGAATCTACTCAAATGCTCGAGGACGAGGATGATGACGATGCAGAGTTGCTTCAACTATTTCCCCAAAAACGCCAGATGCGTTAGCCCTTCTGAAAGTTAGGTGCAGAGCTCCAATGTCGGGCACAAAACTGAAGTCTTCCACGACACTGCCACTTCCCTTCATGTCGAATCATCAGTTCCCTCTTCTCCACTCAACCAGCAGGAACACGGTGCACACCTGGAAGAATCCGAAGAAGTCTCTTCTCGGTCAGATTCTCATCAACAGGATGAGGAAACTATGAAGGCGATCATTGTGGAAACCATCACAGAAGTAATTGCTAATGCTGAGGTAGTGATCGCAAACAGTGAGGCGAGACATCAAACTATAACCAGAATAATCCTGATGCCGAATACTCTTATCCCTCTTACCCCACCAACTAACCCTGCTGAGCCCGTTGCAGTACATACTAGTATGCTCGCCAATGTAATTCCCGATGCACCCACTCCTCCATCCTCTTCTCCCGATTGCTCTCCGCCACCCTCCCCTCATCTGTTCTCATCCTCTTCATCACAACCCCCTTCTGCTCTTCCTCCTCCGACCGTAATGTTCACTGAATTGGAGGCTATGGGCCGTCTGCTTATACAATTTTCTCAACAACTACCCATCCAGATGAAGCTAGCAACTCAGCACATTCAGCAGAAGTTGCAAACTAAAGTGGATTTGCTTGAAGCCGACATCGCTCCCCTCCAAGAAAAAGCCCTGGTAGTCAAAACTGAGAATCATGCGATGCAGACTAAGTTGCAACAACTTCAAGATCAATTAAAGGAAAAGGATAACCTACTTGCTCAGCGTGACACTGAAATCACTACTCTGAAGCAAAAACTTACAGACAAGACAGATGCCATGACTGCTTTAGGAAATGAGCTTCATAGTACAAGGGATACCCTCAGTATGTTAGAAGAAGCTTCACAATCACTTGCGGCGAATGTGCTTAAAGTAGAAGCCGAGTTATATAATGTCACTGAAAGATTGTTTCAGAGAGATCAAGAGTTCGTGGAGGAGATTGCTAAGTATCTACAGTTGAAGAAAGAGCTGGAAGGTATTATTGAAGAAAGGGATGCGTATTACAAAACCATCCAATATCAAGCTCAGGAACTGGAACGCAGAGAAAAGCAGTTGGGATTTTCAACCAGAAAGATCGTCCAGAATTGATGCCCAAATTGCTGATATAAGGCTGAGCAGAAATGCTGCGTTAGCTAATGACTTCTATTTACAAGAAGCATTTTTGCAAACACAGACAGATTTACTCATGAGTCAAATTATTGCGGCAAGTTCAGTCAAAACCAACGTGCAACTAGTAGAGCCAGACACATTGAAGATTATGCTGGATTCCCTGAAACAAAAGATCACCCCCACATTTAAATTAGCTAGAACACTGTACATACAAGGCATAGTTGATGAGCCTTAGGTGAATTTTTCTTTTTTGGGTTCGAGTCCACCATGTGTGCCAGTGTTAGGCTGCTGGAATTGGATTGTATTTTTTATATATCGCACGCACTGAAAAGGCATAACGAATGGTTGTAACTTTTTATCCATTAATGAAAAGGCATTACGGTGTTCTTCGGCGAGAGATGGGTTCGCCAGACTGTCTATCTGGGCGACCATGCTGAGAAGATCGTGTGCAGATTTGTCGATAACTGAGTATTGTTATTCTGTTCTTGTTGAAATGCAGTGAGTCATTATCAACACAGTAATGTTACGTTCACATTAATAAGTCTGTGTGACTGTGTGATTGTTAACTCGCACAATAAGTTTACTGCGTATAGATAATCGTAACCGGAAAAGAGTACTGTGTAGCGGAAGTTGTTGCCTTGAAAGTATAGTTACTGTTTAGTTGAATAGTTAATTTTGGGAGAATTAAATAAAGGGCCTCTGTACTATCAGACCCCTAACCATCCCCAAGAACCCAAACGAGATTAAAAGTGACTTGACAGAAAGTGCTTTTAACAATGAGCTACCAAGCATGAAGCCAAAACCATAGGAGGATACATGAGTGTCATAAGACTAAAAAAAACATGTAAACCTAGCAGTAATGATTCTACATTGGGATCAAAAAGTCCAAGTTGTCAGACACCACTTAAGCTATGAAAGATGCACTTAGCTTCCTATCAATGTTTGACACATGGTCAATGCATAAACTTTCTCATCTACTGAATAAAAAGCTGAGTTATGCATTAGTAAGTCAAGCATCCAAAAACATGTTGATAGTGAACAACATAAAATGCATCTCTCGCATCATGAAGACTCATCCATAAACATGTTTCCATGGGAGTGGGAATAGGTTTGCAATATTCAAGGAAAAAATGTTGCAATAATGTTTCTATATATTTCGTTTGACACAAAGTTATTCCAACATCATCTTGTATAAATTGAATGTCCAAGTAATGATGCAAATGCCTCAAATATAACATCTCAAAAGAGGCATGCAGATCAGACTTAAATTCGGCACTAAGCTTCTCCTTACGACTAGGGAGCATATCGTCAACATATACAACAGTGAACAGAATTACATTGTCTGTGCACTTAAGATATAAGATGCTCACAATTATACTCTTCTCCGAACCATGTGCTAACAAATAAGCATTTATCTTCTCGTAACAAGCACATGGTGCTTGCTTAAAACCATAGAATGCCTTATTCAACTTGCATACTTTGTTTTCATGCCCTTTCTACACAAAATTAGGGGGCTGAAATACATACGCTTCTTCATGTAATTCACCATCTAGAAATGCAATTTTAATGCCCAACTAATGTACATTCCAACCATGATGAGCTCCGGGTGCACAAATGCTATGAATAGTGATCATTCAACATGTGGGAGCAAAGGCCTCATTAAATTGAATACCTCTCTCTTGAGCATAACCTTTTGCAACAAGCCTACCCTTACACGTATCAACTATTCCATCAGGCTTATGATTTAGCTTGTATACCCATTTAGTACCAATGGCCTATTGTTCTTAATAGCATCATATTTTGATAGCAAAGAAACCATTCAATTTTAAAAAAATTTTCCTTCATCAAAAGGAAAAAGCTCATTATCATCACAAATTCTAGAGAAAACCATTACATAATAATCTGATACACAAGAAGCACTACGAGATCCTAAACGAGTAGTATATTTCAAAGACTCATCTAATTTGCTATCTCTCAAGCTTTGCACCAACCATTTAGGCATTTATTTTGTCTCTTGTATGTGAGTCCTCTCATCAACAAGCATCATATCTTCATAAAAAATGGAATCATTTCCATCACCATTTGGAACCTTTAAAGGCTGAGAAATCACCACATTGGTACCCGCACTTGGTTGTCCACCTAAAGAAAGATGTAGTAAAGTGTCACACACATTTAGACATATATTTTGTCTCTTGTATGTAAGTCCTCTCATGAACAAGAATCATGTATATGTTCATAAAAAATGGAATCATTTGCATCACCATTTGGAACCTTTAAAGACTCAGAAATCACCTAATTTGTACTAGCACTTGGTTGTCCACATATAGAAAGATGTAGTAAAGTACATATGTTACACACATAACAACCTCAAGCCAAATGGTATGTCACAAAGCCTGGCTTTTGACCACAAGATTTTCCATTTCTAGGAGAGACATGTTCGTTCTTTAAAAAACTCCATTTTTTTCAGGTGTATAGGGCACTCCACTGATGTTTTATCCTGTGATGATCCAAAAATGCATCAAAATTAGTAGACATGTATTCAACCCTCAATGAGAATGCAGGGTGCCCAATTTACATTCTCAAAATGTTTAGATTTAACCAAGAACTATATAAAGCATATAGCGGATTTCGACTTTTCTTTCAATGGATACACCCACGCATGCCTAGAGAAGTCATCAACAGAAGTCACGAAGTACAGGTAGTTCCCAAATGAAGGTACCCATGTAGGACCAGAGGCATTACTATGAAAAAGTTGCAATTTATGAGAAGCTCAAAGTGAAACATCTTTTAGGAAGGAGGAAAATTGCATTTCTCCCAAAATACAACCTTCATAGACATGTTTATAAGGTGCCTCAAGTTTGGGAAGAGAGGACAACATTTAAGATTTTAGAGGTGAAGACAACTAGAAAAATGTAGATGACCAAAACCTGCACGCCAAAGCTTTGCATCTGAGATAGCATGAGGATCTTGAATTGCACATGTTAAATCATTCACATATTTCGCCAGAACTATGATCTTATAAAACCTATGACATGAAATTCTAGAAGCAATAATAACATCACCATTCAAGAGATCATGAACCATACATCTCTCATCAATAAATTTGACAACTAAGCCCACCTTGAATAAAATTGAATTAGACAATATATTTTTCTTGATCCTTATCATATATAAAGAATATGACAATATGAAAGAACTACCATCAATAGTATTCATAATGATCTTACCAAATCCCATTACATGTAAGAGGAATTGTTAGCACATGTGATAGTATTCCTTGTAGGGGTAGGTTCAAATGAACTGAAGAAATGCACTCGATGGTAATATGTTTGGTTAAACCACTATCAAATTACTAAACATATGAGTCTATAATAGACATACATAACTCATAAGAAGATGGGTCATAGCTACAAATATTATTAAACGCCCATTCTTCATTCTAAACAAGATTAAAGGACTATATTTTAGGTGTAGAGGCCGTTGCGACAACCATTTTAGCCTCTTGCTTCTTTGCCTCTTTTGTAGCTAATTTAAGACAACTCTTTATGACATGATCATTTACCTTATAGTTCTTGCAAACTTATATCTCCTTTTTTGTTGTATATTCATCTTTGTCTTCCTTCTCAAACTATGCAGCATTCACAATTTTTTTCTTACTAGTAGATGAACTCCATTTACCTTTGCCCTTCAAAGTAGCTAAGAAAGCTTGATTTGCAACATGCATAATTGACTTGTTTTTCTTCGACTTATCTTCTTGCAACAAAGAGAGACTAAATCCTCAGATTTTAAGGCATCTGGATTGCCTTTCATCATCAATCAAAGGGTAGAAACAAAACTCCAAGAACAGTTTGCACAAGTGAACTATCAAGATCTCATTGGTAAAGATCAATTTCGCCTTCAAATCTTTGATCCCTCTCAAAAAACAATCCATAAAATCTCCTTCATCCATATGCTCAGTGTCTGACTATTTTTGGAGGTAAGCAACATGAGCCTCATTTCTTGTCTGGTATAAAGCTGTATCCCAAGCATCCTTTGTTGTATTTCAAGAGCATTAGAAAAAACAAAAAAAATGGGCCATGTCAGGATTCTAATTAGTTATGATTAATCTAGATTAAGTTTTTCAAATCATCTCTCAAAATTACCATGGGGGTTCATTTAAAACATATCTTACACAAACATATCTGATTTGGAAGAGAGAAAACGTTTGTGTGAAAATCATGAAATGTGATATGCCCCAAAATTTGTGTTCATAGGAGCTTCAGTGAATTCTAACTCCTTCCTCTTGTACTTGAAAATATATAATGTGCTTCAATACATGTACTTTTTTAATCTATTCTCTAAAATAGATCTTTAGAATACTATTTTTTCTCTTATTCAAGATGAAATGCTCATGGGAAACCTCAATTTAAACAAGTTCACCACATTTTCAAATAGTAGAACTACGTATGACAAGTTCCATACCAACATTCCTTTAATTCAAGAGTATGCAACAATGAGAAAGGTATTTCAAGGAGCTTTGCAACCTTTTCAATTTTAAGCATTACACAAAGAAGCCAAGTAGCATATTGACATATGGACAAATGGATTTGTTTATCTAACTAATCATGAAACAGTAAGGTACTCATCTTTTCATATTGTTCATGATCTGATTAGGTTTATTAGATATGGTGAATATTGGTGAAAAGTTTGTGAGTTGTGAAATAACTATGTGCAGTACATTAGCTTCCATAGAATATATTACATCGGAAGGATTTACATTTAAAAGAACTAGAGAAAGAGTTTATGCTTTGAATTCTGAGATAGAAAGCTAAAAAAAATTATATACACTCCTATGGGATTGAGAATACAATTAAGGTGAATTAAGAATTTTTTATATTTGACAAAAAGATTTGGCCTAAAGCAAAAGAGGATGAAAATTTCTAGAGATCATGTCACATCTTGAACGGTTCTAAGTAAGTACATTTTTCTAGTGAAGTTATGAATCAACATGATGTTTCAAACCTGTTGAAGTTAGAGGAGAATGCATAGTTAATATGTTCATTTTTCAAAAAACTAGTATAGAAAATGAAATTCTTTTTGGATCCATCTCAAATAAATGTCTCATATTCTTAATCTTGATACTTTTTACAACATATTATTTATCTACTATTGATACGTTTTGGTAGTGATGTGTGTGAACACACTTAGGACCATCGAGGCTTTTTTCCTTCTATAGGATGTTTTTTCATTTGCCTTGTGTATATGCCTATAAGACTAACAATTCATTTATCTCTGTACATTCACTTGGTAATAAATTATATATTGTGTTGTGCTACAAGCTTCTTCTTCTTCCTTGTGTTGTTTATGTGCTTCCGTAGACCTCAAACTCCAACAACTGGTATAAGAGAAAGTCATTGCTTCATCTAGGGCATCATCAACACCCCTCCAGTCATAGTCTAGAAATTGCACAATTATCTAAGCTTGTTTTGGTCTCCAAGTGCACTATCATAATGCCTATGTAGGAAACTTCATCCTTTTGTTCCAAACATACATATAGATTTTAGTTTGCAAGTATAAGAGCTGCAAAGTGTGCTAGAGGTTTAGTAGAGCTGAACAAGGTGGTTATGTTCAATTTTTTTAGATACAATCATTTTTTTGCATCAGGATATTTAATCACTAGCCATGACTCAAAGTAATGATGCATTCCATATGCTCATTGTTGAGGATATGTTGGATGGTACTACCCATTGTAGGAATATATGATGCATCATGTATTGGGTAGCAAAAGGGCTATGCAATATTGTGGACGTTGTTGAAAAACATCGTGATACATCAGCAAATACACTTATTGAAGGTGATGCAAATGGCTGTGACGATGATGATCTTGAAATTCCTGATCATATTGCGGTTCTTATTGCACCTATTGGAAAGTAAGTTTGTTGGGTTGGCAGAGATGATCGGGATCATGCATTGATAGCTTTCTTTGTCAAATGTATCATTATCCCTCACATTCACTCTTGAAAAACAAAAAAGGATGCTTGGGACTGCACTTACCACTTTATACTAGGCAAGAAATGAGGCTCCTATTTCTTACCTCCAAAAACAATTGTAGAGTGAGCATATGAGTGAAGCATATTTTATGGTTAATTTTCTTACAAATATCATAGATTTGAAGGACAAGTTGATTTCTATTGATGACATCTTGCAAGATAGTTCACTTTTGCAGATTGTTCTTAATGTTCTTCTAGATTCGTATCAAAGTTTTCCTTCTAATCTTTGATGGATGATGAAAGGCAATCCAAATGCCTTAACATTTGAGGAATTAGTTTTTGTTTATTGTAGGAAGATTAATCTAGGAAGAATAGGTCCATTATGCATGTTGTAGATCAAGATTTTTTAGCTAGTCTAAAGGGATAAGGTAAATGGAGCTCATTTACTAATAAGCACAAATCAAGTAATGTTGCACAATCAAAGAAGGAAGACAAAGATCAGAAGTAAACAGAAAAGTAGAAACAATTTTGCAAATAATATAAGGGATCATGAGAAATGTATGTTTGCAATAGACTTAGATGTTTGGTACTTTGATAGTAGGGCAACCAAACATATTCCCTCATAGTGTAGTTTTTTCAGTTCACTTGAGCCTTCCCATACAAGGAATATTGTGCTTACAAGTCCTCTTATTCTATCATGGGAGTTGGTAAGATCATTGCGACTACTATTGATGGTAGTTCTTTCACATTGTAACATGCTTTGTATATACCAAGGATCAAGAAAACTATGTTGTCAATATGAGCATTAGCCAAGATTGGCTTGGTTGTTCAAATTTGATGATAGTAGATGTATACTTCATTATCTCTCAAATGGCAATGTTATAATTGCTTCTAGCATTTTATATCTTGGTTTGTGGATGGAAACTAATTTTCTTGTTATGGACGAGTTGAACAATATAGAAATGTACTCAAAGTCAAAGAAGGCTGAAAGTGGTAGCAGGTATTAGGCAAAATGACTCAACCTAGTTCTTGATCCATAGAAATAGGACAGTTGACTTAGATAAACACCAACGCATGAAGAAGTTATGGAACAAAGGATTTTGCATGTGGAAACACTTTCGGCACCAAGGCAAACGACAATGGATTATATTTGAATACATTGACCTTGCTAGAAGAGTAAACTTTGAAGACAAGTCCCTATTGAGAAACAAAATCAATGCTTGGGAATGTTGGAAGACTTGCATCCTTCTGAGACATGATCCCCCAAAGTTAAAGGGTCCGAGATGGCATAATGGGCATCCTTTAGTGAGCCTTAATGATGTTTGGATTCTTCTAGCACCATTATCATTATATTCATTTCTCTATCATCATGGCATCAAAGATCTCAGACTCATCTAGTGGATTAGGGTTAGTGCCAATGTTCCTAGGGGAAACTATAACTTAGAGGGAAAAAGACCATTTTGAGATCTAAAAATCTGATGAAAGTGTAGAGGAGATCTAGAAAACATTATGCATTACATATGAAAAACAAATCGCATCACATAAAGTGTACTTGATGGGAAAGTTATATGAGCTTTGCATGAAGGACACAGATAGTGTTGCTACTCATCCAAATGAGTTTGATGCTATATTCTCTTAGTTACATGCTCAAAAAATGGAGATGGATAATGAAATGAAAGTAGTCTTGTTGTTATGCGCCTTGTTATAATCATAGGATACATTTTACATAGCTATTAGCAATAGTGCACCTGGTGTTAAAGTGGTCTATGATACATATGTGGAGCACTGTTGAGTAAGAAGATTCATAGAAAATCTATGGTTGGCACTCAAAGTGGAGATGCATATAATCTTCATGATTCATCCAAGGAAAGAATCAGCAACATGGCTAGAGCAAGAGAAAAGAAAAAGAATGGTCATTCTAATAAGAGTAGAAGTAAATCAAGATAGATTGATATTGAATGCCATTATTTTCATAAGAAAGGAAACATGAAGAAAGACTACAAACGTGTGTGGTCCTAAACCCACTAGGTCATTAGGTTGTTCTCTTTACTTTCTCACTTTCATAGATGATGTTACCAGAAATTTTTGGGTATACCGTATCAATTCAAAGGATGAGTTATTCCCTACCTCTAGAAAATGGCTTGCTTGAGTTGAGACTGAAAAAGGAAGTAAGATCAAGGATTTATGTTTAAATAATAAGGGTGAGTATACCTCACATGAATTCAACCTTTTTTGTCAGTCTAGAGGGACTTCTAGAGAGGTTATCGCTCCTTATACCCTAGTACAGGCTGGTGTAGCTAGAACGGATGAATAAACTTATACAAGATATAGTAGTTTCTATTGTGCATCATGCAAACCTTTCACAAGGGTTTTGAGCAAAAGCAAGATGGATTGCAATTCATCTGATTAAGTCTTCACCTAATGCTATGAAAGGTTTGAAAGTGGCACAAGAGTTATGGACACAAAAGTCATTATATTATGATCATCTTTGAGTTTTTGGGTGCGAAGGGTATGTTCATATACCCAAGAATTGTAGAGAAAAGTTGGACCATAAGTTAGAGAAATGCATTTTTCTTGGATATGGTTGAGAGGGCCAATTTTCATATCTCTTATGGGCTCTTACAACACGATGAATGATTAGAAGTAGTGATTTCATTTTCAATGATTCTCAGATACATAAACAACCAATTAAGGAGGTAGAAGTGAGAAGAGTGGTGTTTGAGGATACTAGTCCTCCAATTAGCATGCATAAAAATGTTACACATAAGGATGTTGAAGAGAATGTCCAATCAGATCAGTGTGTAAATATTCTTGTTCATTAACCACTAAGACATTTTGCATGTGTATCACATCCACCTGATAGACATGTTTCACATTTGGACTTTTTTATGTTAACAAATGTTGGTGAGCCCTCTTGCTACAAAGAGGCTATACAAATAGAGGATCTTGTCAAGTGGGAGTGTGCCATGAGGAGTGAATTAGTTTCTATTCACATGAATGGTACTTGGGATTCAGTATCTTAGCCAAGGGTAGAAAAGCTTTACCATGTAAGTGGGTATATAGGCTGAAATTCACATCAAATAGTGCTTCTCCAAAGTGTAAAGCATGAATCTTGGAAAAGTTCTTTAAACAACAACATGGCATTGATTTGGGAAGAGGAAATTTTCTATGCATTCATGGTAGAAATAGTACCATTGAACTTGGAGGCAACATGCAGAGAGAACTAGATATCATGTTTTCCACATCTAGAATTGGGAAAAAAAAACTAGGTTGAAATAGCTTGAAGAAGGATATCTACTCTATTCCAATCATTAGCTCCACATAATCTTTAGGCTCTTTGCCATAATCAACTCCAAAAGCATAGTGACTACTACTAACATCGTTCTTCACTATAGTCTTGAAGGAATTCTTTCTTTGTTTTTGTTTTTCTTGAGCTAAGCAAGGATGAAAAATGCCTTCTTTCTTATAAAGATTTTGATTTTGTTTCAAAGATACACTTGCTCCCTTCACTGAGGCAACTCTGATTTCAGACGCATCCATGTTGCAAGGCACATCTCTAAACGTTTCTACATTTTTTACTATCATCATGAACTCCAAGCTCAAGTATATCCATTGCAACAAGAGCGTTTGCAAGGAGTTCAAAAATGTGCACTCTCCATCAGTTGTGAGGAATTTTCCCAAGATTCCAATCTTTTAATAACAATTTTGCAATAGCAGAGAGGTCCACAATCCCTCTCTTCTTCAACTTTCCCCTAACTAGACCTACTCGCCATAAGAACTCATCGGTTGCCATGAAACGTGGTGTTTTCTAGATTGACATCAACTTATCTAAAGGACATTATCTATGAATCTCCTTGACTGGACTAACTAGAGCTTCTATATTCTCTATCTGTTTGCTATTTCTCAAGACTACAGACTATTCACTCTCATTGACCTTAGCCATTACCTATACCTCTTGCACAGCCTTTGCTATGCACAGAGCAGAACCCACATTCATATCCCTTGTCCTTTTCATGATGTTAATCACGTTGCTTTTTCTAACATTTGGAAGACCAATAACATTGTGGTTGCTGTTTTAACCTTATGATTCCTCAAGTAGTTTTTTCGAAAATTGTAGCAAGGTCTCAACAAAAAGGCATTCATTTGTAGAATCTCCATTGAATCCCTTTGAACCTTTTCTCAGACCAAGATGAGCCCCCACTCTGAGGCTAAGACATCTACTTGTTTTTGCATCCCAATTGTATACATCACTACCCGAAGAGGTAACATGTTTCTTCCCTCGAAGAGCAACTACCCAAATCCAGTCTCCATAAATCAAAGTCCTTATACATGTGAGACTAGCAGGATCCCAAACTTTCACGCTCATGCCCTAGGATGCACTGCAAATTATTGAGTCCTCCATGTTCAAACTAGTGGTAGGTCCCTTATGTCAAGACAACACTATCTTACCAGCACATACGCCGCCAACATCAAACCTGTGCGGAAAACCAGGAAGGGCCTTCCAAATTGTGATATTCGCATTAGTAGCTCCTACTACAAACATCTTCATGTCAACTACTATTGATCGCAATGTAATTCCCAAAGGCGGAGGCCAAGCCAAGTGTAGCCATTACTACAAATCCCTCCATGACTATTTAGATAACCTCTCACAATAGAACTCCTTCCACCCATTACTACCAGATGAGCGGCAACGAAACAAAGAGCAAACACAGGAA
Source organism: Ceratopteris richardii (assembly GCA_020310875.1). Taxonomy (NCBI): domain Eukaryota; kingdom Viridiplantae; phylum Streptophyta; class Polypodiopsida; order Polypodiales; family Pteridaceae; genus Ceratopteris; species Ceratopteris richardii. Next base: position 109,756,160 of record CM035411.1, read on the forward strand.
AATACTTGTGTGGAATTAGAATCATCACTACCAACACAAAGTTCTCCATTTGCTGTTGCCCTTCCATTATGACTCATCGACATACCAAAATTCCACTTGATAGTAACACACATGCAATCGAGAATGTACACATACGCATTTACCCCACCACATCACACACATAACTCAACAATTGTTTCTATATATAACCATTTACCCCACCAGATCACACATAACTCCACAATTGTTTCTATATATAAATATGTTGTATTTTCATATCTTCATTTGAAATGCAAGCGTATAGACAAACACTCGTGGCTTTGTAATGATATCCATATGGTCATCAAAAGAATAAATCAAAGATGCTCACATGTCAAAATCAATATACTCATTCACTCATATACTCAAAGACACATTCATGTATAGAATTACTCTTTTGTCGAAATCATGCACTTGAAGACATCTCCATGCTACCACTGCACTTGTTCTAATAATGTAAACATATCCCCGATTCTTTGATTATTAAAAAAAAAAAAAATTACATCTTGACAACTACATCTTTCATAAATTTCATGCTAGCAGTTTGAAAGCCCACACGCCCTCCCCTGTAACAGTTTCGAGAAAAATCCTCCACTTTTGAACCACACATCCAATTGATCGAAGTGAATAAGGATTTTAGTAAAGAAGTGAAAGAAGGGCGCGATCTTGGAGTTCAAATGCTCTACTTCGAAGTACAAACTAAAGGAAGAAAAAGGATTGAAAAGAAAAAGCTAGGAACCACAATGAGAACCTTTTCATTGAAGAGGATGCAATTCCAATAAATCCAAAGAATCAAAGTACCACTTTAGAGAACTAACCAAAATGATCTGGTACTTATAAGGGAGTTAGAAGACCACTTTAGAGACAAATTCAAACCTAGGTATTACATGGCAAAATGGCTAGAGTCCAAGAACAAAGAAGGAAGTACTATTTATGAATTGCTACAAATTAATTCATATATTCTATCTAAAGGTTTTTGATGATTTTTGAACACTGATTGTGATGGCTAAAGCATGAAGTAACATCTTTACTCTATAAATTATTGTGCTAGGACTTTCAAAGGTGTTGAGAGTTCCATGCTCCACCCTTTTGTCCAAATCTAGAATCATTCTCATGCAAGCACATATATCCCACATGCAAGGGAATTCTCCCAAACTCCATATAAGCAAACCCTCCCTTCACTCCACATAAGTCAATTCCACTCTAGCTCATTGCCAAGAGTGTGCTTCCACTCCTCATGGAGTCTCCATGCTCTGATACCATGTTGAAATGAAAGAAGCTACTCCTACTCTACAATTAATCACAAAATAAATTAACTATGGAGGAAGGAACAAAAGATATGAAAACATGATGAATATATTAAAATGGAAATGAACTTACAAAGATTGGAAAATTACTCATATGATGGCCTTGGGAAGGTCCTACCATGTCTATGCATGGTGGTGTCTAATCCCTTACAAAGAACCATTGATTGAGTGTCAATACATGTATATGAGGTTTAACCTTTTGAACGAGCCTGCATATAGTTGGTAGTTTTAATTTTTCATTACATAATTACAACTTGTGAACAGAAAGGTGCAAGCATTCCATAAGCACTACCTACCCCATGATGTAAACTCTTGTATGTCTAGGGATCCCATATGTCCCTAGATCCCAAAAACCACTTGGATCCCCAATGTCCAAGTATACGTCTTCAGATCCCATATGTCCCAAGATCCCTGGGATGCCATATGTCTCAAACTTGGATTCCATATGTCCAAGTTATGTCCAAGGATCCCATATGTCCTTGGATCCTAAAAACCAAATGGACTAAGTGATCCCATATGTCACTAGTCCCCATATTAAAAACAAAAGGGTCATCACATGGAGGGGGGGTGTTGAGAGTTCCATGCTCCACCCTTTTGTCCAAATCTAGAATCATTCTCATGCAAGCACATATATCCCACATGCAAGGGAATTCTCCCAAACTCCATACAAGCAAGGCTCCCTTCACTCCACATAAGTCAATTCCACTCTAGCTCATTGCCAAGAGTGTGCTTCCACTCCTCATGGAGTCTCCATGCTCATAGAGCAATCTTTGTAAGTTCATTTCCATTTTAATCTATTCATCATGTTTTCATATCTTTTGTTCCTTCCTCCATAGTTAATTTATTTTGTGATTAATTGTAGTGTAGGAGTAGCTTCTTTCATTTCAACAAAAGGTAGCTAGAGGGCTTCCCTGGTTAAGTGGAAGGTGTTGGTTGAGACATCAAAGTGTTTTTCATGAGTGGGGTAAGGACATCATTTGGGTAAAGCATTATAGCAAAGAGATGGAGCACATTCACTTGGAAGAAGGAGCCGGCTACCATGGCCATCTAGGGATGAATAAATTTCAGTTTTAAGAAATATTTTATGGATCCTATCCAAGGTGAGGAAGATGAAAAAGATACTCTCGCATGGCTGGAGGTAGGTAAATCCTTTCCTTGTTATGACATTTACACTTACCAAAATTTATTGAATTTAGAATTCCAAGAAGAAGATAAAGAAACAATCTAATATGTGGGTTTTGGTGAACCTATAGCCTATCATCAAAAAGGGAAGAAAACTCCAATAAATCATAGTCAAAATGAGATAGATGTAGAACTAGAGGAGGAGTCTCCTAGCAAGGATAATAAATTCAAAAACAGCCCCAAGCAAGTTGAGCGAGAGGATGCTCTACCAATATATGAAGTTGAAAAAGGATAGATGCAAGAGAAAGAGGGGGAGATTGACATCCATTGTGCTCCTACACATGACTTTGTAGCAATGTGTAGAGTAAAATAATGGTTCAAATTAATTCATATATTCTATCTAAAGGTTTTTTATGATTTTTGAACACTGATTGTGATGGCTAAAGCATGAGGTAACATCTTTACTCTATAAATTATTGTGCTAGGACTTTCAAAGGTGTTGAGAGTTCCATGCTCCACCCTTTTGTCCAAATCTAGAATCATTCTCATGCAAGCACATATATCCCACATGCAAGGGAATTCTCCCAAACTCCATATAAGCAAACCCTCCCTTCACTCCACATAAGTCAATTCCACTCTAGCTCATTGCCAAGAGTGTGCTTCCACTCCTCATGGAGTCTCCATGCTCTGATACCATGTTGAAATGAAAGAAGCTACTCCTACTCTACAATTAATCACAAAATATGAAGGAATAGAGGAGCCACCAAACACATTGATGGGGAGAAATGTTTTCAAGGAATTGGAACTTGGCAACAAAGAGAAACCTTTATCCATAATAGTGGCCACTTGGTTAATGGACCATTCAAAAATACTAGTGGAGATAATTTTGTCCATGAAAAATATGTTGATATTTTCTATGGAGGTAAAAATATTTGGAATTTATGCTTGCCATTTTTTTTCAAAAGGAAGTTTGGCATTAGCCTATTCTCCCATGCTTTGATGGAAATAAAAGAAAACAAAAGTATAGATGAATGGACCTAGTACCCATGGGACCCCCTAAATCTCACAAAGAAGGGGAAAAACATATAGAGCTAGAGGGTTCTACAAAGAAGGTTGATTAGCCTTTTGTCCCCCTCATATAGGGCCCACTTGGCTTTAGTCTTGTTGTTGTCGAGGAAAAACACTCTATGGTGCCTAAAAGGTGGGGACTTCTTACAATTGGAAATTCTTTTGCCTAGAAGGAAAATAGAATTCTCGATAAACCATTCTTTAGGAGGGTTTTTGAAATTGGAAGCGCATCTCTTCTGCTAGATCTTCCATACACTACAACATATCAGCCGTATACCGAGGCTTTTACTGAGGAAATTGAATGGGCACGTTTTGACCCCGACGTCGGTGTAAGTGCCAGTATAGGCATCAGAACCAAAACGATGGTATAGGCCCCAGTATAGGCACCGTTATAGATGCCGGTATGAGCGTCTGTATGAGCATCAATATGAGCATCCATATTTTCGACGCTCATACCGACGTGCATACGGATGACCTTGGGAGCACTATTGCTCATACCAATGACCATATCTGCAAACTTTTTTTTGGGCAGAGTGTGTTGTCTTTTGCTATAGCAACATTACCATGATGTTGTTTAGCAAAAGACAATACACTTTGCCCAAAAATAATGGAGTACATATGATGTGTACTCTAATGGCAACCAAAATATGATTTCATAAAGCAAAATACTATCGGATATAAAAGAGATGATCAGAATGAACCATGAACCATGAACCATGTGCAAAAAAAGTTATATATTTCATAAATGAATCATATACAAGAGTGTGGCAAACCATTATCATATATGAGGCAAATATAAATCGTGGCAAAGCACGGAAATCTAAGAATCAAATACAAAATTCTGGTGCATCATAACCATAGATGAGCCAAATACAAAATTATGGCACACCACTATCATACACATGCAGAGAAGGATCAAAACATCCATATCAACAGTCTTGCAACAAAGAACATTCATGAAATGGGATAAATTCACATGAGACTTACAAACAACAAGTAAAAAACAAGTTTCTAAATTCATCACCTCATCGCAGATGCTCCCATGAAACGATCGCACCGCGTCCCTCCAAGTCCTCCAATAGTGCAATCAATCCATGATGATATCCATAAGCCTCCTCCGTTTGTGTTGAAGGATGACCCATTGCCAGCTCTTGCAACAAATATACAAAACGTTAGATAAACATACATGACATGTGTAACACCGTCAAATTCAATAAACCAAATGGTACTTACAAATTTGTGATGCATAGTGTCATATCCACCGCTGCCCAAATGTGAGGGTCCAACCGAATCTAAACATGTGGCTGCGGCATCTCGCTGCTAGCGATATCAATCAGGAGTCTGCTGCTGCTCGTCACGAATCATATCCCACTCCTAAACATCTAATCATAGAGGCTTTGGTAAGCTTGCTCTGAAAGCATCACGAGCCTCAGATCGTTGATGGGACATAACTTTATGAGCAGTGTGCATAATCCACTCTGAACTGACAAGAGGATGCCCATGTGCTCACCAGAACTCCTGATAGATCGTCGTGTGATATAATTTTTTCAATATGTATCTTGTTCACTCCATTTCAACATGATAGAGTGTCCAAACTATATGGAGCAAAGCTATCATATATGCTGTGGCCTTTCCAATCGCATCCATCACTAGAGCTCCATCACGGATACTATACATCTTGGTATCATCATGGTCATGAGCACCCCAAGGTGTACGTGGTGTTCCACATGGTGTACCACATGGCGTACCTACATTTGAGGTACTCCCTCTAGGAGTAGAAGTGGGTGCCACAATGTCCATCACAGTGCCTCCACAACAGTCCCCTCCTCTAGAGCTACCTGTAGATCCACTCCTAGAACTTCTTTCTCTAGAGCGTTACCTCAACCTACATGACGGGCCAACACCTATATCGTGTTGAGGTGTCGAATGCACACATCTACTGCTAGAGCCACTAGGGGATGGCTAAGAAGATGGTCATGGTGGAGTCATAAAGCTAGGAGACATACTTCCCATAGGAGTAGCACCAATGGTAGGAGTGACACCCACAAGAGTGACACCAATGGGAGTGAGGCCGTTAGGAGTGAGGCTAGCAAGAGTGAGGCTGGTAGGAGTGAGGCTCGTAAGAGTGAAGCCGGCAAGAGTGAGGCCGGAGGGAGTGCTACCATGAGCGATCCAGTACTATGACGCAGCGGCCATATACGTGGGAGATACCTGAGATATGATATGCTTGCTTCTTCATGATCATCATCTCTTGCTTCTTCATGTATCTCGTCTTCTTCAAGGACCTCTTCTTCTCAGACAATGATCTCTTCCTCCTCGACTATCGAATGGATCTCAGAGTTCCACTACATATAGACTTTATTCTACATCTATTTTCTCACAAATTTTTCTACTACGTGGGGACACTTGTAAAACAAAAAGCCACTCTGGTTCTTTCAAATCCGATATAAAAACAACTGGCTCACAGTGTTCGGGAAGTACAAATGTATCTCTTTCATCCACCCATAATTTTGTGGAGTCGACTTGAAGCAAACCAATTTTATCTTGCCTCACTATTGCGTTTCTTCCAGAGGTGACGACTTTGAACCATTTCACATAAAAAACAAAGTAATCAAACTTCCTAAAGGATAGCTTCAAGATATCTTGAATCAGTCCAAAATAATCTAGCTTGCCTTCTTGAGCATTATCCTCTCTTGCACTCGCTCTACTTTTTTGCAAAAAGTTCACCATCACCCCACTATCAAAAGTAGACCTATTTTTATCAATTCGTGCGATACGAAAGAGTCATCCATGAAACCATAGTCCTATTTTTGTATATTTAATTTATTTATTTAAAACACTAGCTCTTTTCATATTTATTTATCTATATAATTATCCTATTTTTTATATATATTTATTTATATATTCTAATTTTTTCTTTATTTTTTCCTTATATAAATTTAATTGAATTATATGTATGTAGAAACTCTAAAACCCTAATCCTAAAGACCTAGCCCTAAAATATGTATATGTGTGTATGCATGTGTATAAACATGTATTTATCTATATGTTTTATATGTGTATGTGTGTATATATGTTATGCATGTGTAAAAATCCTAAAACGCTAATCCTAAAAACCTAGACCTAAAAGATTTATATGTGTGTATGCATGTGTATATATATGTGTATGTGTATATGTATATGTATATGTGTATGTGTATGTGTATATATATTTAATTTGATAAAAAAACCTTTAAATCCTGTTTTTATATATTTAATTATATACATTTAATTTATTTACATAAAACACTAACTCTCTTCATATTTATTTATCTATACAATTATCCTATTTTTTATTTATATTTATATATTCTAATTTTTTTCTTAATTTTTTCTTTATTTTTTCCCTATATAAACTAAATTGAATTATATTTATGTAGAAACCCTAAAACCCTAATCCTAAAAACCTAGACCTAAAATATGTATATGCGTGTATGCATGTGTATATACATGTATATATGTATATGTATTATATGTGTATGTGTGTATATATGTTATGCATGTGTAAAAACCCTAAAATCCTAATCCTAAAGACCTAGACCTAAAACATTTATATCTGTGTATGAATGTGTATATATATGTGTATGTATATATATGTGTATGTGTATGTGTATATATATATTTAATTTGATGAAAAACCTTAAAATCCTATTTTTATATATTTAATTATATATATTAAATTTATTTATTTCAAACACTAGATCTTTTCATATTATTTATCTATACAATTATCCTATTTGTTATATATATTTATTTCTATATTCTGATTTATTTCTTAATTTTTTTTTATTTTTTCCTTATATAAATCTAATTGAATCATATATATGTAAAGACCCTAAAACCCTAACCCTAAAGACCTACACCTAAACTATGTATATGTGTGTATTCATGTGTATGTACATGTATATATGTATATGTATTATATGTGTATGCATGTATATATGTTATGCATGTGTAAAAACCCTAAAACCCTAATCCTAAAGACCTAGACCTAAAACATTTATATGTGTGTATGCATGTGTAAAAACCCTTAAACCCTAATCCTAAAGACCTAGACCCAAACCATTTATATGTGTGTATGCATGTATATTTGTATGTGTATATATATGTGTTTGTATGTATATGTGTATGTGTATGTGTATATATATTAAATTTGATAAAAAACCTTAAAATCCTATTTTTATATATTAAGTTACATATATATAATTTATTTATTTATTTATCTATTTAAAACACTAGCTCTTTTCGAATTTATTTATCTATACAATTATCCTATTTTTTATATATATTTATTTATATATTTTGATTTTTTTCTTAATTTTTTTTATTTTTTCCTTATATAAATTTAATTGAATTATATGTATGTAAGAATCCTAAAACCCTAATCATAAAGACCTAGACCTAAAATATGTATATGTGTGTATGCATGTTTACACACACACACACACACACACACACACACACACACATATATATATATATATATATATATATATATATATATATATATATATATATATATATATATATATATATATATATATATATATATATATATATATATATATATATATATATATATATATATATATATTCCAATGCTTCATTTGATGTAGTATCCAATTTCAAATTCTGATCTAATGGCATAGAAATTGGCTTACAATCAGCCATACTTTTGCAGCATATTCAAGGCATATTGCCTTTGCGACATCCATATACCTATTTCTATATGTATAAACTCAATGCCCAAGAAATAGCGCAACACACCAAGATCTTTCATGTCAAATTCCTACATAAGAAGTTGCTTTACCTCTTTGATGCTTTCTTCATTATCGCCACCTACAATCAAGTCATCAACATAAATGGCCACAATCATGATGCCATCATCAGCCTTCCTTGCGTATAGTGAATGATCCACATCACACATAGAAAACCCAATGCTGGTTAAGTAATCGGCAATCCTTGCATGCCATGCACGCGGAGCCTGCTTTAGCCCATACAAAGCCTTTTACAACCTGCAAACATATTCTGGATGCTTTGAATCTTCATATCCTTGTGGCTAGTCCATATATACTTCTTCCTGTAACTCACCATGTAGGAAAGCATTCTTCACATCCATCTGATGCAAAGTCCATCCTTTTGCTGTAGCTAATGCAACAAGTGTCCTAACAGTAGACATTTTAGCTACAAGGCTGAATGTTTCCTCATAATCAATGCCATATGTCTGTGCCTATGCTTTAGCTACCAATCGTGCTTTATACTTGCTTATGCTACCATCAGCATTATGCTTTACCATGTAAACCCATTTACAGCCTATGGGTTTCTTTCCTTGCAACAATGGAACTAGCTTCCATGTATCATTTCCATAAAGTGCAGCCATCTCCTCATCCATAGCTTTTTCCCAATCTTCAAAGTAGGAAGGTTCAGCATCTTGTATTACCTTTGTCATGTAGGCAAAATGATGAGCCATGTAATTATCATATGTCAATCGTTGCATTGAATTCCTCATCCTCCCTGATCTTCTTGGTCCTGGGTCACTTCTCCTTGTATCATCTGCATGTGCCCTTCTTATTCCTGGAGTCTTCACAGAGGGCAATCCAAGTTCCTCATCAAGACTCTTTTCTGAACCGCTTGAATCTCCATCAACGTCTTCAAAACCTGCACATGTTTTATGACCAACAGAAAGCTTTTCTTTACCTTTCTTGGATGTATTTGATGAATTTGCTGGACTGAAATTTCCACGTAATCTTCCACTCCATGGATTTGAGTTGGAACTATTGCTTGGTGATGCATCCGGTCCACTCAAAACCTGAGATTCTACACTTGATTTTTCAGCATTTTCTTTGTCATTTTGTTCAAGACTCAGTCCTTCTTTGGCATCTACATAGAAGCTTGACATTTCATCAAATACCACATCTCTGCTCACCTTTACCTGTCGTGTGAGTGGGTTATAACATTTATATCCCTTTTGCTCAAGGGAGTATCCAATGAAGACACACTTTTCTGCTTTTGGATCAAGCTTCATCCTCAATTCATCTGGGACATGTACATATGCAATACAACCAAAAATTTTCAGATGTGATAAGTTTGTCTTTTTACCTGTAAACTTCTCTTTAGGTGTAACTTGATGTACAACAATAGTCAGAGTTTTGTTCATGATGTATACAATAATATGCACAACTTCTGCCCAATAACAATGAGGCATATTCTTCTCAGCCATTAAGGCTCTTGCTATTTCTGCAATATGTCTATTTTTGCATTCAGCAATGCCATTCTGTTGTGGTGTGTACCTGCATGAAAACTTATGCCGAATTCTATGATTTTTTAGAAAACTGCTGAACTTATTCTCACCTCCTCCATCAGATCTTAATGTCTGAATGTACTTCCCTATCTACTTTTCAACCATAACTTTAGAATTCTGGAAGTGAGTTCACACCTCGCTCTTCTCTTTCATGAAATATACCCATACTTTGCATGTATGGTCATCAATGAAAGTAACTTAAAACCTGCAACAACCCATAGATGTGGCCTTTCCTGGACCCCAAATATCTGTATGTACTACTTCTAGTACATTCTCACTAACATGCTTGTCATGTGGAAATGATGCTCTTGACTGTTTACCAAATTGACATGCTGCACATACCTTTTTCATTTCTACAACTTTGAAATTTGGTAGTCTATGGACAATCTCCCTTGACTGCATCAGTTTCAGCCTTTGCAAGTTTGCATGTCCAATCCGTTTGTGCCATATCTCTATATCTGCAATAACTCCTGCACCTTTTGCAAACATGGCTGCATTTCATTTCAGGAATCTTCACATTTAAGGTGAACATCCTACCCACTTTGTTTCCTTTGGCGACCAATCGTCCATCCTGCTTGCACTCTTCTACATATAATCCATCAGCATTGAACCTGACTTGTAATCCCTAGTCAACCATTTGTCCAACAATAAACTAGATTCTTTGTTATATTTGGAACATGCAACACATCAGCAAGATGTTTTACCTTCCCATCCTCCATAGACAATGCTATGTTTCTTGTATGCTCAATAGGATGTATCATCACCTGTTTCAACATATCCAGGAACTCACATTTTGTACAAACTACTAAACCATTCTGCATGACTGGTCATGTGACTTGAAGCACCTGAATCAACATACCATACATTATAATTCGATTTTGAAACACCAGCAGACATCGTATTCATCATGTGATGTTGAACCATAAACAGCTTCTCAGAATCATCTGCACTTGTGGATGCATAGTTGTTTTGTTGCCTTCTGTTATTTTGATTCTTCAACCTGCAATCACGTTCAAAGTGTCCATGTTTACCACAATTCCAGCATCCTTTACTATCATTACCTGAATCATTTCTTTGGAAATTTCTATGACCTCTTTGGCTCCCCCTGCCTCGAAACTGTCCTCTTCCTCCTGCATGATTCTGTTGTTGACCTTGGTCTTGGTTATTGTTTCCTCTTCCACTTCCAAAACTCTACCTCTGCCTCTTCCTCTGCCAGAGTAGAATACATGCTCAGAACTGGGCTTTCCTTGGGAGTTTGAATCCTCACCAAGATTCTTTTCTTCAACAATCAGCATAGATACCAGATCATCAAAATTCGGAATATTTTCCCTGGTCTATATGGAAGTTTTGAACTGCTTATATGCAGGTCCTAAACCATGAAGGCACACTTCCACCTTATCATCATCATCTACATTCATGCCAATAGATGCAAGTGACTAACATATGCTTTTGATTTTTAGAGTGTAGTCACTTACCGACATGCTCTTCTTTTCCAATGTATGCAGCTCGTTCTTGAGTTGCAATTTCTGTGCCTTTCTATTAGTCTCATACAAAGTGACCAAATTATTCCAAGCCTCTTTTGGAGTCTTGGCATCCTGTATGGGTCCAATCATGCTATCTTGTATGCTAACAGATAGCCAATACATTACCTTTTGTGCTCCTTGATTCCATTCCTCATATGCTCTTAACTGGTCTACAGTGTGATTCCTTTCTAGTAACTGCAGAGCATTTTCATTCTCTCCTTCGATGTACTTCCAGTAGCCTTTTCCCATCAGGTCATTCTAAATCTCCAAGCATGGAAGTTGTTCTTGTCTAGCTTATTGCTCATAAGCTGACTCCTTCCATCTGCGTTTGCCATTTCTCCAACAATTCACAGCATTACAAAACACTACAAGCAGCACTTCTGCTTGAACACTGTTGCACTATGACGTGACAGTTCGATCTCAAAAAAACACAATTTTTGTGTATCAACAGTACACAGAATTGCTTGAAATTTGGGATCTAGAATACATGAGTGTCGTCGGACACAAGCCAAGTTACAGTTTCTGAAACTGACCTGGTTTTTGTATGGGTCCCACCTTGCGGTCTCAAAACGGAGGTTGAGATGGCTCTCAAACTTCGATCCGAAAAAAACGAGTGACTCTAAAGGGATAACTCCGATTTTCATAGCAAACGGAGGTCGTTTGTGAATCACGGTTTCTCCATGCCTTGCTGCGTACTCTTCACCTTCGCCTTCTCCACGAGCTCTCTACAGCCACGCTGGCTCTGATACCATGTCACGACAAAGGACATAAGGAAGAGAGCTCACACACACAGATTGAGGCAAGGTAGTGATCTTCTTCTTCTTTTTCTATTACATAAAAGGAATGTACAAGAATGACCTAAAAACAAGAATACAACAAGTGCAATATATAAAGATCAGTACATAAGGAAAAACCTAATGTCCACGAATGAGTGAGCCAGCAAGAAACAAATGTGACATCACTCTCGATAGATAAATCTAGTAAAGCTCAATGAGGTATCGCTGACATATACCGGTGTGACCACTATACATGTCAGAGAAACGAAAAACTGGTACGTGTCATCCTAGATCATCACATGTTGAGCTTGATATCTCAACATACCGGTCCATTGAAGATATTTCTCACATCTTCTTTACTTTTCCCAACTCCAACAGGCTCTAGCAGATTATCAGAAAGAAAATTAGACTTCAGAAACATATCAGTTGGAAGCAAGCTCTGTTGGAAGAAGCGATCGGTTGCTCCGCGACTCTCTGGAATGCCATCAGAGGGGAGGTCCTATGGAAGATCTCGTAGGAAAGATGTGCTTTTAACTTTGGCGACTCCCCCAGAGAGTGGCCGATTGAGAAATCATTGTTCCTCCTTGGCAAAAGGATCGCTAACTGTAAGAAATCTCCCCCTGCAGGCATCATCAAGTGCTCCTTTTGATCAACAACAAGCTTAAACCTAAGTGGTCCCCACATGAGGGTGATGAGAGGGTGATTAACCTTCTTTGTAATTCCATCTAAACTTTGTAAAAGCTACCCCTGCACTGTGGAATTTGGGGGATCCCGTGAGCACTAGTTCCCTTCTCTTGTACTTTTTTTTTAACTAATTCAAGTTCGGAAGAGTAAAGTAAGGACGAATTTCCTTTATTTAAAACAAACATCTCAATCTCACATGTGGACAATAAAGAATTACACATAAAATCAAATTCACGAAAGCTGTAATAAAATTCACGAAAGGTGTATATGGATTATCACGATTGAAGCAAAGTAAAAACATAATAATAAATTAAAATAAAAAAAAAACAGATTAGATGAAAAGAGAAAAGGAACGGATCAAAATTCTAATGAGAAAGTACAAAATTAAAGGAGAAACCAACTTGTAAGGACTTATCGGGACTTTGAAATGACATTCATTTTCTTCTTCAATTCTTTTTCATGTGCTGATATTTCATCATTCCCACTGCAATGTTGCAGTACATTTTCATGTCATGATATTTCATTATTCATATTATAATATGGTCATATATATCTCATCCAAGCATTTCATTTGTCCTTCATTTGTTGTAACATCGAAATCGCTGTAGGAAAATTTGCAACAATGCGTATTTTTTAATATTTTTTGGAAACAACTCAAATATCTCAAAATCATCTTGACCACTTCCCAATGCTTCTTGTCAGGATTCGACATATATCTGCTCACAACACCCACTACAAATGCAATGTTTAGTCTCGTAGCTATCAACGCATGTTGATATATTTAGGTAGTGATCTGTGTGAGCACACTAGGACACCACTTCCTTATGCAAACGTTGGGGCAAGCCGGCATTAAGACCCATGAGAATGAAGCTGCAAATGGCTGAATCTACACATATTGAGAAACTATTAGGTTTATTGGATGGAATATCTTTCACCACATGTGGTATAGAACTTGAGCACACATTCACCATTTGTGAGTTTGGAAGAAATCCCGCTTACAAGATGATTTTGAAACGTCCATTCATGCGACAGTCGCAAATTGTACAAGATTGGGGAACTAAGGGCATATTCACATATAAACTCATAGAGGAGCATGTTCAGCCCTCGAGGCTCTTCCCTCCTCCCTCCCACTTGGATGGGGAGAAAATGAAGAGGCTTCTCTTCTTATACCTAAAATAGGGGCCTTCCATGATGTATATGGGACAAAAGAGGCCATATCAAGCCTGAATCCAAGAAGGGACGAATGTGATAGATCATGAAAGATGTTACCCCAAGGCTGACCTAGAAATTGAAAGGACAAAACTTTGTGCAAAGATGATGGAATTTTCTTAGACCATGTTTGAGGATAGTCACCTCCTCAACCACGACTCTGATTCCACAACTTAATCATGTATTTTTTTGCAATACTTGGAAATATGTTAGCAAAAACGTCATATACGTTTCGAAACCTCATTTTCTTATTAACTACCTTTCGAAAACCATTGATGAACTCAGCCCAATCTGCTTGAAGAAGACCTACTAACTCTAGATTGTGCTGAGTGTGTGACACTACTAAAACTTATGATGATAATTTTATTTTAACCATATTTCTGTTATGAAAGGAATTTTTTAATCGAACCTTCCATGCTTTATTGTACGACCAGAAGTATTATTCCGACTATTTGAAATCGCATTCCTAGATTACCAAACAATTTACCTATCATGCCACTATAATTGGATATGGATGTGGGAGTTTTTCTTACTTTGTTGCTTGCCATCCCTTGTGGTCTATTTTTTTCCATGAACTTGTATGTATCCTCGCATATAAAATCTGCACATAATGAGTCTATATACAGTTGAAAGTTGAAGAGTAGAACTAAAACATGGTTTAAAATAATTAGAACTACATACAAGGTAATGGATATCCTGTTGCACACTCTAAATTGCATGTTTGTTGATCTTGAAAAATATTTAGATAATATTTATCATCTAACTATGTCAAGGGTAATCCTAGATTATATAGGGTCAAGTATAGTTGATCCAACCTTCCAAATGCTAGTTGGTGGCCCCAATTAATAGCGAATAGAAAAAGAATGCAAGTATCAAGGAGGACATTTCAACAGCCTACAAAATATTCCACAAGGGTTCTTTGTCATAGAGGACAACATCGACGCGCCATGCAACAATCATTGTGTAAGATCACCAGCGGAACACATCGACTCCATACGGTTGTCAGAGCACTGATGAAGGCGGTGTTGTAGCGGATTAACAAGAAAGCAATCGGTCCAAATGTCTGCCGCCACTAAGGGGCCACACAACGACGGACGGATGGCACAGCAGCAACAACGGATGGCACAGCAGCAAGAACGGCACAGCAGCAAGAACGGAAGAATTAACTGAAGTCTGGGGACCGTCTGGAGTGTCTGGTGTCCATCGCGATCGTCTGGTGTCCATCGCGACCGTCTGGAGTGCCCATCGCGACCGTCAGGAGTGTCTGGTGTCCATCGCGATCGTCTGGTGTCCATCGCGACCGTCTGGAGTGTCCGTCGCGACCGTCTGGAGTGTCCATCGCGATCGTCTGCTGTCCATCGCGACCGTCTGGTGTCCATCGCGACCGTCCGGAGTGTCCATCGTGATCGTCTGGATCGTGCGCGTGTCCGCCTGTGTCATTTCGTCAATCAAGCGTGTCTCTGTGCTGACCTGGCCGGCCATCGTGAGTTGCGCCTGAGAGAAGCGTTTCTCTCTCTACCCTACGGCTCTTCCTTCGGGATTTCAGACCTTCATCGACTCCCAAAACTCAAATTATGCCGTCGTTGACAACAAAAGAATATTCTGTCACGTGGGCACCGTGAGGGGCGCCACCAGGGCGCCTTCATCATTGACGGCAAGACTTGGTAGATAGCGCCGGTTCGGTTGCCGTTGAAGATTGAAGTTCAAAAAAGAGGAGAAAAAAAAAAAAGAAAAAAGGAAAAAGAAAAAAAAAAGAGAGAAAAAAGAAAAAAGAAGAAAAAAAAGAGGAAAAAAGAAAAAAAAAAGAAGAAAAAAGAAAAAAATAATAATAAAAAAGAAATAGGGAATTTAAAAAGGTTCGAAAAGGGGAAGTGGGCTTTGGTCCTTCCCTGTTTTTTGGCCTCGGTGTCTTCCTGGATTGTGATCTGCTGTTTCTCCATGTTGGAGGGGCCTCCCTTTGGGGTTTGAAAGGTAAAAGTGATGCAAGTTCCTTTTGGCCATGGATGTGGCTTCTTCCTCTCTCGTGAAAAGTAATCGGGCCCCTCCCCCTGGGGAGACCGGCTTCCTGGCCGCTCTGCTGGAGGGGGGGTCGTGTGCCGCCCCTGGGACATCCGAAAGTGTTGAATCCCCCGTCGTGTCCCTCAGTAGACCCGCAGTTCTGTCCGCTCAGGAGGAGCTCAAGAAAGTTTGCCTCGTCGGCCAAGTGTTTGGCCCTAGGCCCCCGCTCGAAATTGTGCGACAATGGCTTCGAAAAGAGTGGTTCCCTCGAGGACTAATTGTCAGCAAATGTCAGTTCCTACCAGCAAACCACATGCTGCTAGTCTTTGAGAATGAAGAGATGGCGTTCAGAGCCCTAAGCGTAGGCACCTGGCAGTTTGGTCGGGCGACCCTGTGCCTATTCAGATGGTCCCCGGACTTTACTCCTGACAAATCGAAATCACTTCGGTACCCTCTCTGGGTTGAGCTCCCTAACCTCCCATACTTCTTGTACAACTTCGTGTGGGACATTGTCTCTCCTATCGGCAAGCCGTTGGCTTCACGCGAAGACATTGGTGGTCTCATCTATGAAGGTGCAAGACACTCGTTCAATGCTAGGTGGCACCCACAAATCTGCGTCGAGGCCGACCTCAGTTCGCCGCTTCCATCAATGATCAAAGTGGACATGGGCGAAGGTGATGTTTGGGAGCAGGATGTCACCTACAAAAACCTCCCCAACGCGTGCTTTCGTTGTGGTCAGCAAGGTCACAGGATTAAAGACTGCCCTCTCAGGCAAAAAAACAAGCGTTCGCAAGAAGCCTCCAAAACCGCTCAAGACGACAAGGGCGATTTGACCCACTCGACCAAGGACGGGGTGGACAAGGGCCTCCCCAATCCACAAGCCGATGCTGATGGCTTTACTGAAGTTAGAAGAAGAAGGAAAAGAAGTCCGAGGGCCAACGGAGAGAGGAACAACCTGCTAATTACCCCACACAGCAATTTGTATTGCAATCTCGGAAAGGAGATCAACGAGCTCGACTACCCAGGTGGGGAACCACCTGAGGTAGACAACTACGACGTAGCCCTAGAGATCCCTGGCAACAAAGAAACCCCCCAGGAGGGCTACACTACAAGCAAAGAAGATGGTTTCACTACTAATAATGAAGACAACATGGATAGTGAAAGTTCCATCATTGGATCGACGATCCCGAAAACGTTGCCGAGCACGGGGCCCAATTCTCCCCAGCGGGGGGCATCCCGCAAAGGGAAACAGCCTTTGGAGTTACCCTGGAAAAGCCCCCATAAGAACCGATTTCTAAGTCGGGAACAGATCCCAGCGAAAAAGAAAGATGAAGCCAAGAGAAGAAAGGACAAGGCTCCTCCCGCAAAGAGGGATCAATACAAAAATGATTGTCATCTCGCTGAATGCTAGGGGCCTAACCGACCCCTCAAGAGCGGCCATCATTGGCCAATGGCTCCGCGACATTAGCTTAAAACCAGACATTATATGCATTCAAGAGATTAAAATCGACGGAGAAGACCTTCTGAAACGGCTCAGACAGGTTTCCTCGGCCCATGTGTGGATCCCAACAAAGCACCAGCGGGGGTCCGGTGGAACGGCTATCGGTGTTAAACAACCCTGGCTTGAAAAGCTCGAGAACTCCATTGAAGATGTAAACCATCGCTGGATTGCGGTTTCTTTTGGTGCTCCCCTCTGTGTTACCATGGTTTCTTTGTACGCCCCCAACGGGGATTTGGAGAGGCTGAACACTTGGACTTCTCTTGACTCGCTTCCCCACAACGTGCTTATTTGTGGAGACTTCAACATGGTGGAGGACCCTTTGGACAGATGGATGGGCAAGGGTAGGGTCATTGACAGTCGGGAGAAAGAAACGTGGGACATGACCAAACTCCACTTGGATCTGGTCGAATTCAAAGACTCGAATGGATTTTCCTGGTCGAATCTCCAAGCGGGCGAGGATCTGAGGAAAGCTAGACTTGATAGATGCTACATCTCTCAGAGCTTTACTCATCTGTGGGGCCACCCTTCCATCACGCAACGTACTGACCTCACCATCTCTGACCACTACCCGATCGTTATCACTTTTCAACCCTCCAACAGGACCCACAAGGCTCCGTGGTTCCATGCCAACGCTTCCACCTTCTCTCTCCCTTCCGTCCATCAAGAGATTGCCGATGTGTGGAAGGTGGCGTTCGCCTCTGGCTTGGCCCCAGCCAAGTGCTGGAGAAGTGCGGTCGACAAGTCTCGCAAGATCATGATCAGAACTAAGAAGATGCTCGAGACGGTGCGGCGGGCTCGTAGGGAAGCGCTTTACCACAGACTCTGGCGACTCGAGGAGGAAGTGAACAAAGGAAAACACCAAGCCCAGAAAGGTCTCCGAAGAATCAGAGCAGCGTTGAGATATGAGGAAGAAATACAAAGGAAAAACTTGCAAATCTTCTTCAAGGAGTGGTGGGCTGGAAAAGCCGACAAACCCACCAAAGAGATGTGCAGTATCCTTAAAAGGAAGCACAACAGAGAGACGATTCCCCTACTGCTAGACCCACATGGCAATGTATGCAACTCGGAAGAAGATAATTTTGGCATCATCGAAGGGCACTTCACGAGACTCCTGGGAACCTCGAACCCCCTCTCCCACCATAGAAGGGACTGCATGGCTGCCATTTCTAGGGTTTCCCCCCGGAGAATACCACCGAACCTCCACTCCCTGCTTCATGCCCCGATCTCTGAATCAGAAATCATTGAGGTCATTGATGCCCTCCCTCTTGGTAAAAGCTCGGGACCCGACGGACTCACTAACGAGTTTTTTAAATCCTTCAAGCTGGTGGTTGCCACCCCTCTTCGGATGGTTTGGCAAGAAGCTCTAAAATTTGGTGCTCTTCCTTCGTGTATAAATAATGGAATTATCAAGCTGATTCAAGAAGGGGGAGAAAAACAGAATCGAGAACTCGCGGCCAATTACGATGCTCCAAACAGGATACAAGATCGTCGCCAAAGTCATTGCCAATAGACTTGCGTGCCACCTAAGATCTTGGCTTAGTGTGGACCAAAAAGGTTTCATCAAAGGCAGGTCCATCCTAGAAACCATTATGGATATTTGGGAAGGTATTCAATTTGCAAACGAGTCTAATCAAGATGTGGTCTTCCTCAAGATCGACTTCGACAAAGCCTACGATAGGCTAGAATGGGACTATATTCTGCAGTCGCTCCAAGACCTCGGTTGTAGTCAGAAATTCACCAAGATGATCGCGACCCTTCTCGGCAACGCAACGACCCAAATTAACGTTAACGGCAAACTTTCGAAGGCGATCCAGCTTAAAAGATCTATTAGGCAAGGGTGCCCCCTTGCCCCCCTTCTCTTTGCCATCGCCACTGAGGGGCTGAGCAGACTTGTGGCTCATCATGTGGAGGCTGGCAATATCAAAGGCCTCCAGCTACCTCACGACCACAGTCAAATCATCATGAGACTTTTTGCTGACGATATGAACGCGTTCGTTCACAATGATAATACCAGCCTGGAGACTTTCTGGAGGTGTCTTGATACCTTTTGTGAGGCCTCTGGATCCAAAATCAACCACAACAAGACCGCCTTTAGGGCCATTGTGGGACATCAACCTGGCCTTCTCATTGACCATGGCTGTCAAATCATTCCGCAGGGCCAAATCTTTCGGCTGCTTGGAATCCCCTTGGGGTTTGGCGTCTCTATGGAACAGCGATGGAACTGGGTGCTGGCCAGACTTGAAAACAAGCTCAATTACTGGAGAGGCATGCAAATCAATCTCGCTGGACGGGCGATGGTTATCAACACGTTCCTCCTCTCGTCTACCATCTATTTCCTTTCTTGCTGGAGACCGAATGAGCAAGGCCTGTCCAAACTGAACAGCATCTGCAGAAACTTTCTTTGGACGGGTGATCATAACAGAAGGGGGGTGCCTAAAATCAAATGGGCCATCTGCACCAGCCCTAGAGATAGCGGGGGGCTTGGCATCCTGGACATTGGGTGTATGGCTAACAAACTGGCAGCCAAATGGATGATTAAAGCTTGGTGCAATCAGGAGACCTCGTGGGCCAAGCTGATCTTCAGAAACAAAAATGAGTTGGCCCTCACGGGATCCCCGAACTGGAAGAACCTTGACATCATGACCCTGCTATTCTCCCCGATACCTGTCTTCCCGAAAGGCTCCAATCTCGTATGCTCTCTTTGGAAGGGCTGGAATAAAGTCAAAAGCTTCACAAGAATTAGTGAGGACTGGAAGTGGGCGGCCGGAATCAGACAAAACGACTCTATCTGGTTTCCGATACATGGCATTCGGAGTGTGGAGTCGTGGAACATTCAAAATGCCAAGAAGTTATGGAACAAAGGATTCAAAAAATGGAAACACCTCTGGAAACATGACACCAACAGCTGGATCAACTTCGAGGATATCGACCCTCGCACAAACATCTCCTACGAAGAATGGAACACCTTGCAAAGCAGATGCCTCGCTTGGGATCGTCACAAAACTCGCCTGCTCATGGGACATGATGCTCCGAACGCGCGTGGTCTCAAATGGCACAATGGAAATAGCCTACTCAAAATCCCGAACATCAAAGAAACGACTGACCTCCAGATCAGCCTCAACAAGAAGTGGTGCCTGTCTTGGACGCGGCTTCGGTGGGACATGAAATTCATGGGCATCTGGCACCCACTTATAGAGATTAAGAAGTCTGTCCTCTTATGGCAAATTCTTCATCGAGGAATTTGGACTAACCATAAGGCAAGCAAAATTTGTGGGATCCCTCCGTGGTGCAAACGCTGCCACCGTGCTATCGAAGATGTCCCACACATCTTCCTTACTTGCCCCAACTCCTACAGAATCTGGCATACGGTTGGACTGAAAATCAGAGTTCAGAAACAGTTTAGTTGGAAACAAGTCCTTTTGGGAGAAGCGATTGGTTGCTCTGCGACTCTCTGGAACGCAATCAGAGGGGAAGTCCTGTGCAAAATTTGGCGAGAGCGGTGTGCTCTCAACTTCGGCGACCCCCCCAGGGAGTGGTCGATTGAAAAATCTCTATTCCTCCTTGGCAAAAGGATTGCCAACAGTAAGAAATCCCCACCCTTCAGGCACCATCAAGTCCTCCTTTTGATCAACAACAAGCTCAAACCCAAGTGGGTCCCGCATGAGGGCGACGAGAGGGTGATCAACCTTCTTTGTAATGCAACCTAGGAATCATCCAAGCTTCCCCTACTTTGTGGGATTGGGGGGGTCCCGTGGGCACTAGTCCCCTTCTATTGTACCTTTGTTTCTTAATTTAATTCAAGTCCGGGAGAGTAGGCTATTGCCGAACTTCCTTTATAGTAAAAAAAAAGTATTAAGGACAATTCAATGACAACAATAGGATTGCGAATAGAAATGATGCCTTAACACCTTTTGCATTGCCTCTAGATCTAGAATAAACCACTCTAAGGCCACTTTCAAGGCCATCGCAAGAGCAACCCATCAATTTAAATGCATCATGGGCAAAGCTCATTCTCATAAATAATTGTTCTCTTACTCTAACGGGCCTCCCTAGATGGAAGGATCTTGACCTTCTCACTTTGATCTTTTCCCCTTTTCTAATGACTCCAGAGGATTGGACTTGGTTTCCTCTTTGTGGAAGAGTTAGAACATAATGAAATTGTAAATCAAGGTGAATGAGGACTGGAAATGGGAAGTTGAGATCACATAGAATGACTCAATGTGGTTTCCCATAAGGTGAATCAAAGAAATGATCACCAGAGGGGAAAAAAAGCTATGGCATAAAGGACTTCCTCTTTGGAAAAATCTCTAGAATGAAGAAAGAAAATGCTCGATTAGGTTCGAGGAGTTGGTTCTATAAACTAGAATGGACAATGACGAGTGTTCCCTTTTAAGGCATAGAACGTGCTCTTGGAAGATCTCAAAGTTGCACCTCCTACTCCGTCACAATCTCCCATGCATCGACGATCTTAGACGGATCAATGATCACAAATTGGATAAAGCAGTGAATTTTAAGAGACACGTGGATTGACATACTACTCTCAACAAGAAATGGTGTCTCGGTTAAATGGTGTCTCGGTTGGTCTAGTATCAGATGGCAATATATATATATATATATATATATATATATATATATATATATATATATACACACACACACATACGGATGGCACCTCTTCATTGAGAACGAAATATCAATGCTCATGTGGCAAATTTCCACTGAGGAATTTTGACCAATGCTAAAGCGAAATAAAAAATTACGGGCCCCCCATTGGTGTAAGCATTATCATAGGGTAGAGAAGATATAGGCCACCTTCTCATCTCTTGCCTCGAGAGCCACATGGTGTCTGAAGATCTTGCATGGGTTTTGAAGCTTAGAAATCGTGTCAATTGGAAACATGTGATGTTGGGGACAATGATTGATTGCTCAGCTCCCTTGTGGAACACCATCCGGGCAGAAGCCCTGTGGAAGATATGGAAAGAAAGATGCATGATCGACTTCGAGGAAGCTCCTAAAGAATTATCAATTCTTCAGTCCTTAGCCTGCTTGGTAAAAGAACACATAATTATAAGAAATCCCCTCCCTTCAGACACCATAGGATTTTTTTTCTTCCAAAATAACAAATTGAAAAGTAAATTGTCTACCCATGAGGGTGATGAACACATCATTCCCCTCCTTAATAACTTGATTTAAACCCTTGTTTTCCCCGTGTAGATTGCTCTTAAGTTGTTCCAATGTTGCTCTTGTTCCAATCCTTCTCATGCTTTGTGGGATATAGAGGATCCCATGGGTGCTTTGCCCGCTCTTTTAATAGTTTTTGTTTTTTTGTTAAATTAATCAAGGGAGATTAGGCCTAGGCTAAACTTCCTTTTTGAAAAAAAAGAACGATGAGAGGAATACGTGATTTAGAAAACATGACTTTATTTGGTTCCTGATCATTACTGTGAGCACCTCTATACAGCTAAGAGGCTCTACAACAAAGAGTATCATAAGTGGAAGCTCCTATATAAGCAAGATAGAAGACATTGGATTAGATGTGAAGACATTGATCCAAATTCTAGAGTTGACTACAATGATTGGAGCCTTTTAAGATAGATCAATGCATGGGATGATTAGAAATTGTATAACCTCTTCATTGGCCATGAGCTCCTTCACCTGAAAGGTCTACGGTGGCAAAATGAAAATAAAATTGAGGAGACTTCAATAATGAGAAGAAATTTAGGCTTTCATCATGTGCTTAACAAGAAATGGAGTTTGAATTGGTGATGTATTAGATGTGAATTCAAGTTCAATGACCTATGGCACCTCCTTATCAAAAATAAGAAAGCGGTCATGATATGGAGAGTCCTCTAGAGGGGGATAAGAAACATGTCAAAGCAAGTAAAATATATGGTGTAAGCAGTCTCATACTCGTAGGGAAGACTTGGGTGACCTTTTCTTTTCCTACCCCAAAAGTATCTAGGGATGGGAATGCTTTAGTAGGCTCCTGAAATTGCCATATCAAGTGAATTGGAAGCAAGCTCTTCTTCAGGAAGCTATCCTCTACTCATCTACTCAGTGGAAACACTTTGGAAGATTTGGAGAGACATATAGGTGGTGAAGTTCGATAAGACTTCCAAACAGTGGATGAGGGAGATTTCTTTTCCTTGTTTAGGTAGAAGGATCAATGATTGTAAGAAATCACCCCACCCCCTTTCGATAAGACACGATATTCATTTTAAAAACAACAAGCTGAAAAAAGATGAATTTCCCACGAAGCAGATGAAAATTTCATAAACTTTTTTGTATTTTTCTTTTACTTTCTTGTAAGGTTTTCCATCTGTATATAATATAATTTAAAAGATACTGTTATAAAAACGAAAAAGATAATTTAAAAGATACTGTTATAAAAACGAAAAAGAGGGAAATAATCTGTATGAGGTTCTGAAATTCTTCACAAAGCGAAGTTTCCTTGAAAATTACAAAAAAGATGGTTAACACATCTCAATCTCACATGTCATGACTCAAGAAAAATAAAAGATAATAATAAAATAAAATCCATCATTCCCACTGCAATATTGTAGCATGTACTCATGTGATGATATTTCATTATTCATAATATAATATGGTTATATATTTCATCCAAGAATCTGAATTGCCCTTCATTTGAGGATGTCTTGCATGGTTCCTATGTAATTCTTGTAACATCTGTAATTCTTGTAGAAAAATATGCAACAATACCTATTTTCTGTATTTTTCTGAAATGATCAAAACTCTCATATCACAACTTAGTCATGTATTTTCTTGCAATACTTGCAAATATCTTTCCAAAGCCCATTGTCCTTTTTTTTTTTTAATGGAGGTTCGACCGAGGCCTACTCCCCTGGACTTTAACTTTGAAATTGCAACTATACAAGGAAGGGCATAGTACCCATGGAACCCCCCTTATCCCACAAGAACAGGGGTTTACAAGACTGGGTTAAACGGCAGTCAACACTACCGCAGGGATAGACAAATGGTGGCACTCAGCCACAATGCAACATCTTTCTAGATTACATGTCCCTTACATGTTGCTGCCAAGGATTGAACCCTCGCCCCCGCCTCATGAGGTGAGATGCCCAACCACTAGGCCAGCGAACTGGGACAAAGCCCATTGTCTTCTTGACTACCTTTTGAAAACCATTGATGAACTCAGCCCATTCTGCTTGAAGAAAACCTACTAAATCTAGATTTTGCTTAATGTGTGGCAGTAATTAATCTTATGAAGATAAATTTGTTTGACCACTTTTATTGTCAAAGAAATTTTGATCGAACCTTCCATGTTTTATGGTACGGCCAGAATTATTATTCCTACATTACCAAAGAAATTACCATATAAGATTGTTTGTGTATTATTTTCAGATGCTATCATATAAGACTTTAGAAGAATGCATTGTTAATTTGATAAGAGAATTTGACATCCAATTATAAAATGATAAGAAAACTTGACATCCAAATATAATCAAGTAGACTTAATTATTACTTTGAACATCAATAATTTGGATTGTGTCTAGAAACTACTTACCATGTTCTTCATTAAATGAGGAAATAAAAGCGTTATAGCTGTTAATAAATCTTCTGTTGGAATCCAAAGACTCTTAAAGATGTGTGTGCGTGTGTGTATGTGTGTATGCTTGAATTCCCGCCCAATGGTCTGACAATATTATATTGAAAATTCATCGGCAGAGTAGAGAATTACAAGTGTAAAATTTAAAGTTTTTATAGATTGTTGATTTATGGACTCTTCATCAGAGACACATTGAAGGAGATGATTTGGAAGTAGGATAAAAAAAATGGTTAATATAAACTCCAAGGATGCGTTCTAAAAATATGTAAACAAAAATATAACTGCACCAATAGTATGGGTGTAATGAATTTCATTACTATGCAATATTGATACTCATTCATTGGGAAAGTTGAATACGAATGATACAAAAACCTACTTTTTATGAGTAATGTATAGAGGAAGGATACATGAGATTAGAAAGATGAGCAAAACATAAAACGTACTACTTTTTTGTGATATGAATACATAAATATCATGCCTAACTTCATAGTCTGTACCCACATTTTTCACATATAATTCTTTCATAAGACTAGTAAATTGAGAAATATAAACATGCAAATGTTCTGTTCATAGCATATCTTAAATGACTCATTCAAAAGAAAATATGGACGCTTTACTTTGCGACATATAACACATATAAGACCAGGGAAAAAATTAACCTAAACGTTTTTCATTTAATTTTTTGAATAATTTATGTCTATAATAGTCTATAACAATAATTGTCACTTGATATGAATGTTATAGCTATTCTTTTAACTGTAGTGTTATTCTCGGACACTTTAGTGTCACTTAACATAAATGTTATGGTTGTTCTTTAAACACTAGTGTTGTACTTGCACACTTAGTGTCCTGAAAAAAGAGATAGTATTTGATACAAACTCAAATGATCATGAAAATGAAAGTATATTGATTGTACAATACAATGGACTTATTGATAGATATGTGTGCCTTGGAATCACACTTTGATATGGCATAAAGCTCAACTCTTGGAGGTCTTCACATAGGTCTCTCTAACCACAACTAAAACTGCCATCTATTTATAGTTGAGTTTGGGAGGCTAACTTCCCTCAATCACTCTCCAATCAATCACTGATCGATTTGATTCTCTACCTACCACAAATCACAAATTCGTGGCTCCTCTTTCCCTTCTTGATCAAGTGGACTCAACCACTTAAGATTCTTTCACTTTTACATTAAGTAAACTCTTCAAAAGTTACAAGAGGTAGTTCACAAGTGAACTTTACATAGTCTTCATTTTAAAGCTTCTTCTATGACTTTGTGAGACTCAAGCCAATACTTAGGCTTGTCATAGACTTGCTCCAACAGCTCCCCCTCAAGCCAAGTATGCTTGAGGTCCTCAATCTTCCAAGATTACCTCTAAACCAATCATAGCCTTGAATTTGAAAAGCTTTGTACCATCCAATGCTTTGGTTAGAATATCTGCACATTGTTGATGAGTGGACACATATGATATTTGAATCTCTTTGCTTAGAACCTTCTCTCATACATAGTGATAATGAACTTCAATATGTTTAGTCCTTGCATGAAAAATAGGATTAGCAGCTAAGTGAATAGAACTCATATTGTCACAAAAAATAGTTGGAGTTCCAAACTCCAATCCAAGATCTTTGAATAATGTCTTCATCCACATAGCTTCCTGAGTAGTTATGGCAAGACCTCTGTATTCAGCTTCAGTAGAAGAGAGAGCAATGTCCTTCTATCTTCCTTGGAGGCAGCCCAATCTACATCAGAAAATAGCTTCAAACCTAAATCAGATACATAAGGATAATAAAGTCCTTCATTTATGGTTCCTTTGAGATACTTGAGAATCCTTTTGGCAGCATCCATATGTGGTTTCCTTGGTGTGTGCATAAATTGACTTAGCACACTCACACTGTAACAT
Organism: Ceratopteris richardii; assembly: GCA_020310875.1. NCBI lineage: Eukaryota > Viridiplantae > Streptophyta > Polypodiopsida > Polypodiales > Pteridaceae > Ceratopteris > Ceratopteris richardii. The sequence continues at coordinate 109,783,194 of CM035411.1, forward strand.
ATATCTACTCTTGTCAATGTGGCAAAGTTGAGACTACCCACTAGACTTTGATATGATGTGATGTCCTGATATTTGAATCTCTTTGCTTAGAACCTTCTCTCATACATAGTGATAATGAACTTCAATATGTTTAGTCCTTGCATGAAAAATAGGATTAGCAGCTAAGTGAATAGAACTCATATTGTCACAAAAAATAGTTGGAGTTCCAAACTCCAATCCAAGATCTTTGAATAATGTCTTCATCCACATAGCTTCCTGAGTAGTTATGGCAAGACCTCTGTATTCAGCTTCAGTAGAAGAGAGAGCAATGTCCTTCTATCTTCCTTGGAGGCAGCCCAATCTACATCAGAAAATAGCTTCAAACCTAAATCAGATACATAAGGATAATAAAGTCCTTCATTTATGGTTCCTTTGAGATACTTGAGAATCCTTTTGGCAGCTTCCATATGTGGTTTCCTTGGTGTGTGCATAAATTGACTTAGCACACTCACACTGTAACATATATCTACTCTTGTCAATGTGGCAAAGTTGAGACTACCCACTAGACTTTGATATGATGTGATGTCCTCTATGAGTTCACCTTCATGAATTTGTGATTGACCTCCATTGGAGTACCTGCAATCTTACAATCTTGCATCTTGAATTTTGCCAACATGTTCTTAATGTACTTTCTTTGAGTGAGAAACAAACCATGATCTTTGTAGACAGCTTCCAAGCCTAAGAAGTATGTAAGTGAAGCCAAATCACTTATCTTGAACTCTTCTCTCATCTGATCTTTGATCTTCTTCATACCATCTGCATCATTTCCTGTCATCTGCCTTGCTTGGTTGAAAGCCTTTGTCCTGCAAGAATGAAACAAGCCTGAAATTCCAAGCTCTTAGAGCTTGCTTGAGACCATATAATGCTTTGTTAAGTTTACACACATAATCAGGATAAACTTGATTCTCAAAACCAGGTGGTTGTGCCATATATACCTCTTCTGTTATCCAACCATTCAAGAATGCATTCTCTACATCTAGTTGAAGTATCTTCCAATTCTTAGAAGAGGCAATACTAAGCAAAACCCTAATAGTAGGCATCTTTGCCACAGGAGAGAAGGTCTCCTCATAATCAATTCCCTGAGTTTGTGCAAAGCCTTTTGCTACAAGGCTTGCCTTATACCTGTTAATGGAACCATCAGAATTCTTCTTGAGTTTATAGACCCATCTTGAGCCTATTACCTTCATGGATGAAGTCTTGGGCACCAAATCCCAAGTGTTGTTTTCCTCAAGTGCTTCAATCTCTTCCTTCATTGCATGCTTCCATTCTGTTTTTGCTTTGGCCTCTTCAAATGATGATGGCTCCTCTTGTTTTATGTCCTGTGCTATGTAGATAGAATGTTTAGTTACTAATGAGGTGTCAAACCCATACCTTTCTAGTTTTTTCTTTTCCCTCATAGATCTTCTTAGGCCATGATGTGATGATTCTGCCTCATGTCCAAGTTCCTGCAATTTTGCTTTACCTTTAGACTTCCATGCTTTGATCTTTTCCATCTGAGATTCTTCATCATCCTCTGAGGTGTCTTGTTCTTCAATCTTTGGTTGTTCTCTACCAAGCTTTGGAAAATCTTCTTCAAGATCATATGGTAAATTGACCTTCCTGCATGAATCTTCATACCATGAATTGTTCTCATCAAAAACTACGTCTCTGCTTACCAAGAATCCTTTGTTGGTAGGGTTGTATAACCTGTAGCCCTTTTGATTGTTGTCATATCCAATAAATACACACCTTTCTGCCTTTGGATCCATCTTGCCTCTAACATGTGAAGGAACATGAGCAAAAGCAATACATCCAAAAATTTTACAATGATCTAAGTTTGGTCTTCTTCCATTCCAAGCCTCATATGGAGTCATCCCATCAAGGGATTTTGAAGGCAACCTGTTAATCAAGTAAGTGGCTGTAGATACAGGCTCAGCCCATAGATAATTAGGCAAATGCTTTTCATTTAACATAGACCTTGCAGCTTCAACAATTGTCCTATTCCTCCTTTCTGCCACTCCATTTTGCTCAGGAGTGTACCTTGTAGTTACCTCTCTTTTGGATCCTTTCTTGAAGAAAAGAATCAAACTCATGGAGGAAGTATTCTCCCCCTCCATCTGACCTTAGCCTTTTTAGTGATTTACCTGTTTGATTCTCCACAAGAGCCAAATATCTTTTGAAACATGAAAAAACTTCATCTTTGTGTTTCATAAAGAATAGGATAGTCCATCTGCTGCAATCATCAATAAAGGAGACATAATACCTTGATCCAGATATTGAAGCTTCCTTGCTAGGTCCCCATACATCTGTATGAACCAACTCCAAGAGATCTCCATACATATAACCTTTCTTCATGAATGGTAACCTGTGAGACTTTCCAAATTGACATGCACTACACATATAAATCATATGTTGTTCTGACAAATTAGGGAGTCCAAGTACACTTTGGTCCCTCTAAATTTGCTTTAATGACCTTTCACCAATATGTGCTAACCTTTTGTGCCATACTTCCAATTCTGTGAGTGTCTGAATACCATAATTAAAGAGAGCAATATTTCTAGTGTCTTGTAATTCAAATGTGAACAATCTACTTGCCTTTTCACCTTTTGAAATTCTTCTCAATCCTTGACTTGGATCTTCAACAAAATGCTCCTGCTTTTGTGAACCTGACTTGCAACCCTTTCTCTACTATCTGCCCAACACTTATCAAATTCTTTGTAATGGTAGGGACATAGAGTACCTTACTGAGTAGGTTGATGTTTCCATCAGGTGCTTTGACATTGCCTATTTTCTCCACAGGATGTTTTGTGTCATCTCCTATTTGTACCTCATGCTTATTCCTTGGATCTTCTAAATCTGATAGGAGTGCCACATTTCCTACCACATGATTTGAACAACCTGAATCTATGTAGAAAACATGCTCATCAGATTTACCTTGTGGCATAGCCATGTTCATGATCAATAATGAATCCTCTTTGTTTGAGTCTTCTGTGTAGTTATTGTAGTCTCTCCTTCCTTTGTAGGCTCCTTGATAGTTTGAATGATTGTAGTTGTTGTAGCTGCCATGATAATTGTTGAACCTTCCTCTTGAGTAGCCATAACTTCCTCTATTGTATCCTCTGCCTCTTTGATTCCTGGAATTCCTAAAGCAATTTTCAGTTGTATGATTAGTTAATCCACAAATAGAACATGAGTTGGAGTCTTGGGATCTCCCCTTGCCTTGTCTACCTCCTCTTCCTCTACCTCTGCCATGTCTTCCTCTACCTGCATAGTTAACTTGATTTGTACCTGCTTCATCATCCACTTTCTTTGCCTTTCCTTTGTTATCTTTGGACTTGCTTTTATCAGTGTATAAAGCTAAAGATCGATTACCTTTAGAGCTTTCTCCATTTTTTATAAGCTTTGTCTCTTGAGTAAGTAGTTGTCCAATGAGTGTATTGAAATCAGGTACATGCATGTCCATGTACAAATCCATAGCTGTGGTGAATGCTTCCCACTTGTCATCTGCCTTCAAGCCATTGATGACCTGCCTTACAATTTGCTCTTCATCTATTACCTCTCCAATGCTTCCCAACTGATCCGCTATGTCCTTGAGCTTTGTGACAAAATCAGTCACATTTTGTTTGGGAGCCTTCTTGAGAGTTGTGAAATCCAGCCATAGTTGATGCTTCCTAGCTTTAGTACTTGCAGAGAAGAAAGCTTCAAGTGCATCCCACACTTCCTGAGATGTCTTACAACTTCTAATGTGAGGCAACAAAAAATCGGAGATAGAGTTGAGGAGATAAGATCTTGCAAGTGCATCCTTGGAGCACCATGTGCTCAATCTTTCTTACTCTTCTTGTGTTGGTTGACTTTTGTTCCTGAAACTTGGCATAACTTCATCTCCAGCCACATAACCATATAAACTTCTACCTTGGAGATAAGATTCCATTCTTAATGATCTGAGTAGTTACCTCTATCCAATTTGTCAATTGATGAAGGAAATCCATCTGCCATGTTGTCCAACCTTGCTCTGATACCACTGTGAAGAGATGGATAGGTATGTGCTTGAAGATGAAGAGGTGTTGCAAAATCCTTGATCTACACCAGCCAAATGAACTCCAGGAGTATATGGTGGGCCCTTTTAGCTTGCCAATGGATGTATTAGACACCCTATGTACCTTGGAAGATTACTCACAAAAAGATAGATCAAAACAGATAAGTTGGAGTTAGCTCAGAGGTGAAGAACTTGCTATTCTTGGTTCATACACATGTCCAGTGTTTTGCATAATTCTCTGAGCACAGCAGCAATTAGCTTAATTCCTCTTGGGGAAGTCTAGTTAACTTAAAGAGTTAACTTTCAAGAGTAATCTCATAAAAAATAATGAACCACATACTGAGAATGATGTTTAACAACTGATGACATCATCCCGATTTTCATGGGCTGCTACAGTTTGAGACCAGTGAGTAGAAAAATAAACATAACTCCAGATTTAAGAATCCAAGGATTATGAAAATTTGTATGCTTATACAAGACAGTAAGCTGAATACAAAAAGCTTTAAATCATTGAATTGGGATAAGTACACAGTGAGAAACAACTCTGACAAGATGAGTAAAAAAGTCGGGTACCTGACAGAGAAGTGAAAATGACAGACAGGGTTAACTTCAACTGAACATAACTGAAGATTGCAATACCCAAATGAAATGAACATTGATGAGCATATATTAGACTTATAGAGCTAACTTTACCAAGTTACACTTAAAAGGATGCACCAAGCTCAAAGAAACCATCTCTGCAATCTGACTGAGAAAACTGAGAGATATGGTAGTGAGTAGTACACTTCACACGAACATGGAATTATGAACTCAAATGATCATGAAAATGAAAGTATATTTCTTGTACAGTACAATGGACTTACTGATACATATTTGTGCCTTGGAATCACACCTTGATATGGCATAAAGCTCAACTCTTGGAGGTCTTCACATAGGTCTCTCTAACCACAACTAAAACTGCCATCTATTTATAGTTGAGTTTGGGAGGCTAACTTCCCTCAATCACTCTCCAATCAATCAGTGATTGATTTGATTCTCTACCTACCACAAATCACAAATTTGTGGCTCATCTTTCCCTTCTTGATCAAGTGGACTCAACCACTTAAGATTCTTTCACTTTTACATTAAGTAAACTCTTCAAAAGTTACAAGAGGTAGTTCACAAGTGAACTTTACATAGTCTTCATTTTAAAGCTTCTTCTATGACTTTGTGAGACTCAAGCCAATACTTAGGCTTGTCATAGACTTGCTCCAACAAAGTGCTAGTAGCAGTAATGTGGCTCCTATACAAGCAGTTACTAGAGCACAAGCCTTGAAACAGGATAAACCAATTGAAGAATCAGAGTCAAGCGAATCAGGAGAGCCTAGTAAGAGGAATATGACTTTGAAGTTGTTGTCAGGAAAGGTAGAACCCACCTTAGGGTAGATAACCTTTCTCACATCACTTCAGGTGAGTCACCGTAAGGAGTGTCTGATGAACTACCTGACGCTTATCTGTTCAATTTAGAATTTGTTCCTAAATGGGCAAATAAGTTGGTACCAGTCTTAACTTTTGGACCCGCAAATAAGAATGTGCAAACATCACAAGAAGAAATTATAAAATCACAAAAATATCACATATTAGCAGGAAGCATGTACAAACAAGATACGGAGGGTGTACTCCCTTGTTGTGTCAAGGATGATGAACATACTAGCTGGTTGCAACAAGCCCATGAAGGATTGCTAGGAAATCACTATTCTAAACAACGAACATTGCAGACTCTAAAACGTTTAGGAGTGTATTGGCCTAGCATGGACAGAAATACATGAGTGGATTAAGAATTGACCAATGTGCAAAGAGAGACCCCTAGTGGAGCATGCCACCCTTTATCAAGTGTCATTAATTCTAGATTGGAGTGCCCCATTGGTAGAATTTATGAGATCGGGAACATTACCCAAAGAGGCTAGTCTAGCAAGAAGGCGAAGCATGGAGCAAGAGGCTTAGGACTATGACTTAGTTGGAGACAATTTATATCGAAGAGGCAAGGATGGTAATCTACGATTGTGCATTCATGAATCAGACTATTTGAAAGTCTTAGAAATTGCACATAGCGGTGTTGCAGGTGGACACTTCGGTCCTGATCGAGTAATCAAGACCATTCTATTCTCAAGACTTTGGTGGCTCACTGTTCATATGGATGCACATACCTATGTGAAGAAATGTGACACATGCCAACGTGCACAATATCCTATCAGAGAAGATGAGATGCCATTGAGGCCAATGATGGGAGGACGTGCATTCTCGAAGTGGGGAATAGACTTTGTTGGCCCTATTAACCCCCCAGCTAGAAACTTCCATGTAGAGTACATTATTGTAGCCACACATTACCTGACCAAGTGGGTAGAAGTGAAAGCCACAACAAGAATGATGCTCAGACTACGACTAAGTTCTTATTTGAGCATGTGTTCACTAGATATGGATTACCGATAGAGTTAGTAAGTGATAGAGGTACTCACTTCTTGAACGAAGTCATTGAGAATCTTCTTTAAGAATTCATGGTTGTACATAAGATTTCTGCCCCCTATCATCCCCAAGCTAATGGAAAAGCTGAGAGCACAAACAAGATCCTATGTAATGTCTTGACTAAACTGGTAACTAATAAACGATCTGATTGGGTCAAACAGCTTCATCATGCTGTTTGGGCTTACCGAGTTGCTTACAAAATAGTACTCAATGCCACCCCATTTTAGATGGTCTTCGGCTAGAATGTTGTGCTACCATTAGCTTTCCGGATCCCAGCTTTAAAAGTAGCACAAGAGCATGAGTGGAATGGGCATGAATTGTCTTCTAGGATCTTTGATCTAGAACACTTAGGTGAGACCAAGCTACGAGCAGCAACAAGTATCTACGCTGCAAAGAAAAGGCAAAAGGCATACTTTGATGCACCCATCAAGGATAAAGGATTGAAATATGGAGACGTAGTGTTGGTTTACACACTAAAGCAGCATGCCCGTAAATTGGAAAAAAGAGGATATGCACCCATGATCATCAATAGAATTTCCACCAGTGGTGCGGTTCAGTTGGCCACTCTCGAAGGTGACATCCTACCAAACTATATTAGTGGATGTCAAGTCAAGTTGCATCAAGAACCTCTTATAGAGGCTATTCTAATGAGACTCAACACTGCTAAGAAGAGAAAAGAAGAAGATTTGAGAGTTAGAGAAGAAGCACAGGCAGAGGCTAGAGAGCGCATGAGGCAAAATAAGTTAAGGCGACTTGGCCTAGATGTCAACCCAAAAGCCCCAAAATATCACATGGACATGTGCCAACAATCAGGAATAATTACTTCTCAAATAATCGAGCGATGCCCTTTGTGATCGTAAAGATAGGACGAGGAAAGAGTGTAAGGACCGTGAGAGCATTGGTTGATTCACGTGCAGCAACTAGTGCAGTTAGACTTTCATACGGCCAAGACCTGCAATTGAACATCAAGCCTATAGAAGCCTATCTCATAGGTTTGGGAGGTGTGGAAACCCCTTCTTTGGGCGAGGTGGAACTTCCCATCTACCTTCAAGATGTTCCAATGAAAGTCAAAATGCTAGTGCGTCAAGATGAGGACCTTACAGAACCACTTGTCTTGGGTCAAGATTGGATCTATGAACATGCAGTTAACTTAAACCTAAGAAGTCAACTTCTTCAAGTTTGGGTACATGAACAATGCATACCATTAGAATTAGATTATTGCATGATCACAAATCCAGGTCTCACACATTCTCTTAATTCTTCTAAGACTAATCTTAGCAAAAAAGATGTTGTATGTGTCTAGAGGTCTATGTTCCAAGACAACTCAATCATGGAAGAACATACTCAAAGACAAGCAGACTCCTCTTCTTGTGCAAGGACTAATGCCGCCACCATAACTCAACCAAAACGGCAAGCAAAACAGAACATGTCAACAGCTATATCAAATAGAGAAAGAAACTTCAAGCAGAAAAGGAGAGCAACCACCAGCCTTGCCAACACAATTCCCACCCATGCAAGCCAACAATGTGAAGACCAGAACCAAGCAACCACAACCAGCTCAACAAGAAGGTATGCGACAAATTTTGGTGCCTAAGAAATTAGTTGTAGCTCAATAAAGGCGATTACACATGTGGGTTCCCAAAGGACTCTTAGAGGCACAAAGGCCTATGCTCTCCACCATGCAAAAGGTCTCAACCATGAAGCCAAGGAGAGATAAGGGAAAGAACTGAGCAGAGAGACCAAAGGAAGATAAACCCATCTCTTCGGCAATAGTAAGAAGAATAGCAACAATGGTACGGGTATCGAAGCCAAAAGCACCAGTAGGCCCCACAGAACCAAAGAGCCAACCACGAAGGATCAAACCCTCCAAAAACCATCCAAACATGAAGCATCCAAAGGAGATCACTAAACAGTCGAAGACCATTCTCAAATGGATCCCGATAAAGAGGAAAGATCATTTGTCATTCAACAATTATGGGCTTACATCATTTCAAGGTCCAATGGATACTTCCAACAAAGACGACGTCAACATCTACAAGTAACATCAAAAGTCTCGACGAACAACAACCATGTGCTCCTTGCACAACCCTGTCTTTGCATCATTTAGTTCATGCATTTCCAAAGTATGCATTAATATAGGACCACATTACATGGCCCTCCAAAGAGCACATTGACATATGTCGACTATTTTTTCTGATACTAACATTTGTCTTCTTGTTTGTGACATTGTTATAAAAAGAAAAAAGAGAGCTTGTTCCCTGGTTTGGCTCATGGAACATGAATGAGACATGCATGTGTGAAGGTGGAACCATTATTACTGAGCATTTATCAGTGATGATAGAAGTATGTCTCAGCTAGCAGATGATATTATTGCTGCCTTATCTGGTAGATGTCTACAACTTGGCATGAACATGGCATCCAAAACTATTGTTTCCCCTCACCATGGTAGGAGGTAAGAGCTTGATGATCCACAACTTGAGCGATGCTTAACTACTCTATGTACGAGAGCATCCAAAGAGATATCTGCAAGGTGTTGTTCTGGTACCCTAACAAATCCTTATAGGTATACTGGGTGAGAAGACACCTGCTTATGCTGAGCCAAAGAGAATATGTGAAACTAAGCTTGGTATAGTTACCCAATGTTGTTTGTCAAGGAATATAAAGAAATTCAATTCTCAGTATTTGGCAAATGTTTCTTTGAAGCAAGGAAACATGACCAGGCACTCAAGGAATTTCATCAGTGGACCATCGACACGGACATTCATCAACAACAAAAGACTAGGTGATAGTCCATCACAATGTCGGGTATACAGCACGAGGAGATGTACATCGATCGATCATTCACCATGGTAAGAATCCTTTCTTTGGAAATACTATAACCATGGTAGATTAGGAAACCTGTTCGTCGGCATACCCTTGAGCACTTAGCTCAAGAACCCCAATTTTTGCACCATGCTCCTTCCAATGCATTTTCCAAGTAAGCATACATAGGGCTACATTACAAGGCCATGCACAAGGCACATATTTTCCTCAACCCATGCACGAACACACTTACCCATCACTCATTATGGGTTACGAGTACTTGGCATGAGCTACAGATGAATATCATCTTTGGAAGATCTAGAGGACATCAATGAAGGCCCACAATGACACATTCATGCTGGAATCCAAGTAAGAAGCACATACCAAGGGACTACAACTTGCAAAGGCTCACGGTTACAAATGAAGAACCTGACAACCAACCGTGCCACATTTGGAAGATAGATGGCTCTGGTTCCTACCGAATCGACACAACCTCTCAAAGTGCTATGTGGAACAACCATTACAACAAGGGTCTGTCAGGGATGA
>CM035411.1:109798097-109843097 GCA_020310875.1 Ceratopteris richardii
CATCTTTCCCAACATTCTCTAGGACAATGGAAGGATGTAGCTTGATGTGGAGATAAGTATTTTCCAAGTTTTGTTTTCATTTCAATATTTTTTTTCTCCATTCTTTCATGTAGGATGCATTTTATTATCATTGAATTATGGCAATAATTTTCATTTATGATAATATTGATGCAAATTAATGAAAGCTAAATGGGAGAACATACACATATTGAAATGGGAGAGCATAAACATATTGAAATATTTATCAATCATAGGCATGCACCTATGTATCACCACAAGGGAATGAAACAATATTGGTGCATAACATGAAAATATGAGTTCATGCACGAAAACAAAAGATTGGTTATGAGTTTCTCTCTTTCTAAAAGAATGTTTGTGCATGGATGCTTGGGTGCATGCAAAGCAAGCTCAAGAATTGCTTGAATTAAGTTTCATCCATGAAAATAAAAAAAGGAACATGACCACGTTCTTCCAGTTTTAGAACATGAGGCTCAGGGGTTGCCTATGGTATTTATATAGCTCTATTTTTTAGAAAGGAAATAATTTTCCAAGGGAGGAAGACTGTAATAAAGTAAGTCTATGATATAAGGGTCCGATCGGTTCAGATGGATCTGAAATTGGACACCGTTTGGTCACCCGTGTGTATGACTAAAGATCTCGAGACTAGAATTACTAGGAGGTCATCTACTCTTGTAAACAAGTGATCCACATATCCAAATGGTTAATTCTCAATGATGTGAAGGAGGAGGTCTTGGGTTCAATCCCCATGGGGTACATGGGGAGAGTATTCTGCCCAAAGAGCTCTAGCGCGTTCTAGAAGCATCCACTTGAGTTAACTCAAGTTAACTACGACACTTGTCGCACATGGAATTACATGTCTGACACATGGATGAATAGTATCCACTTGCCCAAGAAGGCAGCCCCTTGGAGAGATCTATATATAGAGGCATATGGTTGGGAGGAGAGTCATCTCTCTAGCATGTGGTGGTCATCCTAATACTCATTCTCTTGCATTGGATGATGCAAATGAATGATCCATTATTGTCCAACTTACGTATAGTAATGAAAGAACAAATTAGTGTGGGACCCTCATGGGGAGGAAGCACCACTTCCATTGCCCTAGGTCCCAAAGAAGGTTGGATAATGATCAAGCCTCCCAAACCTAGAGATGTCATTAAGGGAGGATCCAAATGTCCTCAAGGTTGGGATCAATGTTCCAATCATGATCATGCATGTCAAGCACTCAAATTTGTTGAAACGTGCAACCCACAATGATTCGAGACTCCAGCTACATTTTGATCATCCATCCCTCCTCGCCAACCACAAAAGAGAAAGTCCCATCCTGAGTAAGGCCCCGAGGAGCAATCAAGGCCCCCCCTCTGTGTGAAGTCCCCCAACCAAACCACTAAAGGCAAGAAATTAGATTGAGTCCCCCAATCTCTTAGAATAGTATCCTCAACATCCCTAATCATCTAAGGCACACCCCACATCCCCATACATCAATCTTATTGTCGCACCTCGAAAAGGCTATAAAAATTGATCTAGTCACCCACACTGTGCCCAAGACCCCTGACAAACTCCTCCATGACACATGAGGGAGGGAGCCAATCATGAACCCTCTCTACATACCAATGATAGGATTTCAGGTAATGGGTTGATGGAGTTGTTCCTTGTTTGACTCAAGAAATGAGAGACAAGAGATGGTTGAGTTACACCCTAATAGAGAGGATAAAGTAATCCTCAACCATAGCTTTTGGGGCAAATGGATAGCCCATTGTAATTCTAGATGGTAGATCATGAGTTCAAATCCCATAATTGGTATCAGCCCCATCAATGTGAAGTACCAAGCTATCGAAGAGGTGTTGGAGTGGTGGAAGGCCTAAGAGAGGACACCGAAGGAGTGGGAACAAAGATGGACAACCGAGGAGAGGGCACAGATGGATTGGGGAAAGAGGATGGGGGATCCTACTCCAACTACGTGCTAGGTGCCAACAGATGATCCTCTTTAAGTGCACTGAAATGTTTCCCCATCGGAACTATAACCTCCTAGACCACCAAATGGGGCTACCGTGCAAACTATTGCTACTACCCAAGCTGCCACCAAAATGCACCATATGAAGGAGGAGGCACCTATGCAGGTGGCTGATGTGCCTTTTGCCTCAAGTGCTGCTTGGTCTCACACCTGGTCCTCGAAGGGAATGCCTGCACAATGTGACCAACCTTGTGAGAAGAAAAACACTGATTTGGAAGACCTGAGTACTTGACCCTCTCAATCAATCACTCAGTTGAAAGAAGAAATAGCTCAATCTATGAGGATCCTCACTAATAGGAGGCCTGTTCCCTTGGCCACAATTGAGTTGGTAGTCTTTGGGACCTCCATAAAAGTGCGAAGAGACCCTCCAATTTGGGGCAACAGGGAGATTTTCACGACATAGGCCAAGGAGGCAGGACATCACAAGAAAATAATGTGCTTCCTTGATAATGAAAGGTGATGTTGAGGCACTTGAAGGGTCAAAGCCATGTGTCCATGGATAGACAAACGCAAGGCCACTCTCAAACAATATGGGAGATAAGGCAATCATGTGAGTGACAACCTCTGTTGATTGAAGCTCCACATGGTAAAAGCTACGACCTAGGGTCTAGATATGAACTAACTTCCCAACCATCACAAGCTAGCTACTCTGAAGAAGGTCCTTGAGCTCTCCACAACTGTGGTACAATCAAATGATTTTACAAATGACCGAGGAATTCTAGAGATGTTCAACTTTTGAGTTTAAGCTTGGTCTACCCTTATCAATAAGGGACAATCGAATGGGTGATGGAGCGGTGAGGGGGCTTCATGTGAGTCCCTTTCTCGAGTAGACTTTGACACCATTCATGTCTACTACACACAAAGAGAGGGCAAGAGAGGGAGGAAGGGGCCTACATGAAGACCAGAGTCACACACCCTTCTCACGAATGAAGAACAGTAGGAAGGGATATGGTCATAGGGGGATGGGAGAAAAAAAGAGGAGGAAAGGAGCGACAAGAAGAAGAGGGGGATAGTGAGGGAGATGGCAAGGGAGGGAGGCACTAAGGGTGAAGAGGGGGGGTGAAGGCAAGGGGGTCAAGCCGCAGGGAAGGGGTTCAACCGATGGAAGGGAGGGAAGAGGGGAGAGGGGCCACATGCATGCTTGATATCTCTTATGGGATCCTAAAACATGGTCAATGATCAGAAGTAGTGATGTCATTTTCAATGAGTATAAGATACATAAACAACCAATTAATGAGGTGAAGTGAAAAGAGTGATGTTTGATGATACTAGTACACAAATTAGCATGCATAAAAATGCTACACATAGGGTTGTTCAAGAGAATGTCCAATCAGTTCAATCAGCAAATGTTCTTCTTCAGCAACCATTAAGATGTTTTGCACATGGCTCACATCGGCCTAATAGATATGTTTCACGTTTGGATTTTGTTATGTTAATAGATGCCAGTGAGCCTTCTTGATTCAAAGAGGCTATATAGATAGGGGATCGTGTCAAGTGGGAGTGTTTCATGAGGACAGAATTAGATTCTATTCACAAGAATGGTACTTGGGATTTAGTACCTTTGCAAAGGGTAGGAAATCTTTACCATGTAAGTGCGTATATAAATTGAAGTTCAGATCAATTAGTGCTTCTTAAAAGTATAAAGCATGAATTTTTTCAAAGGGTTTTAAGCAACAACATGGTTTTGATTTCAAGGAAATCTTCTCTCTAGTATTCAAGATGACTACCTTGTGCATGTTGCTTGAATTTGTTGCAATGGAGGACTTAGAGCTAGTCCAAATGTATGTGAAAACTAATTTTATGAAGGGAGATCTTATAGATAAGATCTATATGGAGCAACTAGAGGTTTATATAGTTCTTGGCAAAGAAAGTCTAGTATGTAAGTTGAAGAAGAGCATATATGGACTTAAATAGCCACCTAGACAATGGTACCAAAAGTTTGATGCTTTTATGAAGTCTCAAGGATATTCTTGAAGCGATGAGGATCATTTTCTCTACACAAAGATATGCTCAAATGGCAGATTGATATGCTTGATACTTCATGTCGATTATATGTTGATTGTTGGGGAGTCGTCTTATGAGTTGTCATTTCTTAAAAAGAAGTTAAGTAAGACATTTGATATGGAGGATTTGGGGGATGTCAAACATATTCTTGGCATGCACATTGCTCATGATAGAAGTAAAAGATACATATACCTATCTCAAAGTGAGTACATATCCAAAGTTCTTCACAACTTCATTATGGAAGGCAGAAATGCACTGAGCACACTTTGACCCTCATATGTGAAATTGAGCAAAGATGATTGCCCCAAATCACATGAGGAAAAGGAATTCATGACCTAAATTCCTTATCATTCTATGGTTGGTAGTCACATGTATACTATGGTAGCTATGAGACCAATCACTGCATTTGTAGTGGGAGTTGTGAGCATATATATGTCTAGTCTTGGCAAGACGCATTCAGAAGAAGTTAAAATGATTTTGAGATATCTGAGTGGCACTAAGGAAAAGCTTCTACGCTTAGGTAGAGGAAAGACATCCAATATTGATTACACCAATTTTGATTATGCTAGTTGTGTAGATGATCAAAAGTCTATATCAAGGTACATTTTTCATTTTTTTGGAGGTGTTATCTCTTAAAGATATGGTCTTCAAGAATGTACAATTGTTTCCAACATAGAAGCAGAGTATGTTGCAGCAAGTGAGGCATGTAAGGAAGTATTGTGGCTTTCTTGTCTTGCTTTTGATATGGGTCTACCTTAGCATGCACCTCTTTTGCTTAGTGATATTTAGAGTGCCATTGGTTTGGCTAAGAATCTAATCTATCCTGCAAATAACAAGCACATTGAGGTGAGATATCATTTCATTAGAGATTCTTAAGCCCCTAAACACATTAATCTTGAGAAGGTTCATATTCAAGATAATGTTGTTGATGCTTTGACCAAAGCTTTACCATAGGGTAGCTTTCGACACTATTGTCATTTGATGGGGGTTACTGGATTCATGGTGTTACATAGTTACTTGTATATTGTGTAACATGCCCATCAAGTGGGAGGTACAATTTGTATACTTATACTATGGTATTTTTTATCATTCTTTATTTTTCTCCCATATTCAATTTTTTCATATTTGCTTTTAGTGAGAGATTTTTACTATTAGTGTCCATGTGAAAGGCCAAATGGCTACAAAAAAAAATTGTATATGTTCTTTAATAAAACATATAGTGGCTTGATCAGCCACATACTATAAGTTTGATCTCATTTGCAACACCTTGGAAATTTTTGTTTGTGCTCCCTGTGTGCTATGTGTTTTTTGCATATTCTACACACTTGTGTGGAGTACTAGGTGTGGCATCGAAAGCTCGATTTTCTATAACAAGAGTATATTCATGGAGCTCTTGATAAGGAGAGTACACTATGTCGACTACCTTATTTGTGTCACAAGTTACTTCAAAGAGCTGGGTGAAATTGTTGGAGTCTTCATCCAAAGGCTAAAGAATCTTGGAAAGTCTTTTGAATGTACTAGGATTCTATAAGCCACCTCAAATAAGGAAGTTATGTCAATATCACTTCATTCCCAAATGTTTAGGGACCTTGGTGTTTATTGTCCTTTGGAGTTGTCCTCTCCAATCATCATAGCATACAAGATTAACAACTTAAACACCTTTAATTTTTCAATCTGGGAAGTATACTAAGACCGCAACCCCTTCTTGGTCAATGATGTCCAGGATTTATCAACAAAATCAGCTTCAACAGAGAATTTCATGAAACGTTATGTGAAAATATTGAAGTTATGTATATCTTGATCTAGAAATAAGCTTTTGAGATGATTCTTGTGCCTAAATCATGAAATTTTTCATGTAGATTAGCAATAGGAAGTCAAAATTTAGTTTCAGTACCTGAATCACCAAGACAAGACAATCGTGATTCTAATGGAATGCACATAGTCAACTTTTTCAGCACATACATTGATAATGAAGATAGAAAATGAAAGAATAAATATTTACTCTCATGAAATACTCAAAAAACAACTGATTAACAAGATAAATCTAAGGTAAAAACTTGAAAGTTCATCAACAAATCACCATAGAAGTCAAATCACGAGATAAGAAAAGAAGGATAAGAGCTCTCAAGTTCTCATTCAAGTCTCTTCATACAATTGAATCCTATATAATTAAGGGTTCTTATATCAGTATCAGTAAAGGTTTCTATGCAAGTAATGATAAGTCTCAAAATTCTGATTAGTAATATGCAAGCTGGGTCATTGACATGCTTCAAATTTTCTATTAAGTTATTCTTCCATGCTGGATTAGCTTTTTCAAATAATTCTCTTGTAACAACCAAATCTTCACATATTAAAAATGCTCATTTGTTCGTATTCCTATTTTGGCAGTCTGATAAATGTTTTTGCTTTCTAATATCATGCAAAATGGTATCCCTAATCCATATGCTGCCCAATGATATTGATCTAGACTAACTCCATTTCGAGAGCAAATTTGACAATATGATCTTCATACTTATCATGCATCTTCCTATTATATCTCACTCTAGCTTCCCTATTAGTGAGTAGTTCTTGTATAAACTCATATGAGTCTTCATCTATCTATTCCACAGAATTTATTTGTGCATCGCCAATTTCATGAATAGGAGAAGATGTTCCCATTAAATCTTGTATTCTAGTTTCTTTTATGTTTTCTTGTAGCACAACTTCTTTGACTTGTATCCTTTCCTTATTCTTCCATTCTTCAATCTCTCTCATTAGCTTGTTCTTCTGCTCTTCCCATACTGCCTTTTCCTTTTCTACCTTTTCATTAAGACTGTTATATCCTCTCATTGCAGTGGCTGCATGTGCATTAGCTTGTCTTTCTAACTCTTTTGCATCCTTTAATTCTTCTTTGATTTGTTCCAACTACAACTTAAATTGCTCCACTTCTTCTTGTTTAGCACATGCATTTTCTACCTCTGTTCTCATATGCCCTTCTTCCATTTGCATTTTATTGATTTCTTCATTGACCTTGGTAAGAATGTGATATGAGGTTTGTAATAGACTATTTTTGGACTCTAATCTTCTAGTATCTTCTTGCATTTTATTCATGGTCTCATTTTTCTTTGTACATTTCTCTTTGAGAAATCCTATTCAGTTTTTGTTTTGTACTACTTCTGTCTCTAGTTCTATTTTTCTGGGATCCATTTTCCTCTTTTTGATTTGTTGTGTCATTTAATTAGCTACTTCCTTCCTTTTTCTACGTGCTTCCCTCACTGTTATTGATTTGAGAGGGCTCTTCACATTACTCATTAATGCTCTGAACACTCATGCTTCAGGAGCTAACATTATCTTATCCTCCATACCCAAAACATGACAAATTATTTTGGTGAATAGTTGAGCTCCATTCATGACTTCTTTTTTGTCTCCCAATGTTTAGCAACCTCCCTTAACTGATCATGGATATAAGGTGTCATATCCACGACACCATAAGGTTTAATTTTATCTTTTTTATTCATCATGATTCAAGACACTGGTCTGTGTGGTTTGGTGTATGTAGGAAACCTTGGTAAGCATAGTAGCTGTACAAATATCCTGATTGCTAGCTTCTCATTAGATTTTTCTCTAAAGTATAAAAACTTAGTGAATCTAGCATAGGTAGCTGAATTCTTCTTGAAAAAGCTTACATCAGTCTTTGTGCCCATTGGATAGAATTTCAAAGCAGCCTTAATATGTTTTGCTTTAATGAATATCTCAACCACCTCATTTTCCTTGTTTTGGACTTTGCACATTAAATAGGCTTATGTAGTTCTTCTAATTTCCTAAAGGGTTTTCATAGCCTACTCACATCTGTCAAAATCAATGAGAAACATATGTCCCTCCAAAATTCTGTGTAACCCTACTGCCTTCCACCTTTTATATGCAACAACTGACCTTTGGAAGTTGTAAAATTCTTGATATAACATAGTGTACTTGTTCTTTCCTTTTGTCACCATGAAGATGTGCTTGCTAACTATCTTGAGGAAATCTTGAAGTTCTTTTTCTATTTGCTCTTGCTCAAGAGTGTCCTCCTGTTTTGATTTCAACTCCACTATTTCTGCATCTGTGTATAGAAACCAATGCCCTCTTGATAATAACACTACATCTACTTCCAATTTAGCTATTAGAAGTCCTTTGGTCATCCCGTGAAAGAAAAACACACCAAGACTCCATGCATATCAAATATAAAACTCAAAGAATATGGCTTGAATTGTGCCAAATACCAGGAAGGAAAATAAGCTTTACGCTACTCAACATCACATAACATGTCCATTTCTTACTTAGAGAACACCTGTGCTCAATACATATAGCAAGATTTCTCTAGGTGCAAATGGAATGTACTTCTAAATTTGTATTGTTGAGCATAGTGAAAGTAAATCAAAGAAATTTTTAGAAACAAAAACATTTCCCACACCCACTTCTATATCTTGGTTTTGTGATTTTTTAATTAAAAATTGACTTATGGAAAAAAATATAGAAATAGAAAATCCTATGTTATAAATATTTACAATATTATGTCTATGTACATGTATATGTCTTTTTTCTTCTCTTCTTTTTCTTTTAACAATAGACCCATAAAGAGCTTAATTATTCTTTTTCTAAAATTCCTTGATTTGCTTCCCTCCTCTAGCTCTTTCTTGGTGAGATGAAAAGAGCTTGGTATTGTGCATGGAATTAACTCTTTTTGTGCCTAGCGAATGCAAAACTTTGTAATGTAGCCCTACAACATGCATACTTTGGCCATGCATCTTCTTTATGGTGCAAAATTGAGGTCTTAAGTGATTCACTTAAGTGATCGTTCGATGTAGAGGCTTTTCTCATCATATTTCCATGTATTTTTGTACTTCCCTTCAGATTTTCATGTTGTTGTTGATTCATGGCTTGTCTGTCCTTTGTTGATTTTTTTCCTCCAATACCATTTTTGATTTTTTTATGTCTTGGTATTTTGATTTTTTGTATCATTTTTCTTCCATCATATTTGATCTCCTGTTTTCTTCTTGGCATTAGAATTTTAAAGTTTCCATATCTGCTTCTTATTTGGGTTTTGATCCTCTTTTTTACTTTTTTGATCTCCATATTTTCTTTTTCTATTATTCAACCATAGAATTTATTTCCCCTATTATCAAAATAATTATTTGAATTGAGATTGTTGGAAGTATTTGTCCATCTATTGTTCTAATTAAAGTAGAACTTCATTTTTTGTTGCTTAGGATTTGATTCAATATATCAAAACTAATCAAGTTTACCTGAGAACCAGAATCCAATAAAACTCGGATTTGCTCTTGTTTGTATTTCATTTCTATGGCTGTCATATGTATTTCTTGTTTTCCTATGATTTTTTCACATATCAATGCTTCTCTTCTTGAGCCTCTTTCCTGATTTTTTCTTCTTCATGCCTTCTTTTATGTGATTGATGTATTCTTCTCCATTCCTCAGTTGATAAAGGCATTTTATATCTTTGGATTCCACAACCACTTATATAGTTTGACATGATTTGACCATCTAGATTTTCTAACTAGACAGCTCCACTAGGACTAATTTGATTAATAATATAAGGTCCATGTCCCTTTTTCTCCAATTTCCTTGTATATTCCTTGGTAGTACATGCCAACACTAGATCTCCTTCTTGCAGATCTTTTCCTTTAATGTGTATATCATGATAGACTTTTTGTCTCTTTTTATCAGCATAAATACTCATGAATGCTTGTATTCTAGAGGTTACTAATTTTTCTAATTCTACCATTCTCTTAGATAATTCATGACCTGTCCATTGCATTTGATTGCCTATTCTTAAGGTTGGTATAAAAAATTCCATGGGCAAAACTACATTTTGACCATACACCAAATTGAATGGAGTTGTCCCAATAGCAATTTAGTAAGCTACTCTATATGCCCATAGCAGATGATGCAATTGTAAGTCCCAATCTGTTCTTTTTATATTTACTAATTTTGAAAGTACAGTGCACAATACTTTATTAGTACTTTCTATAAGTCCATTGGCTTGAGGATGATAAGGTGCTGATTTCCTACGTATGATCATAAATTGTGAAGTCAATTCCTTAATCACTTGATTTAGGAAATGAGTTCCCCTATCACTTACTAATGCAATTGGCAAGCCATACCTAGTAATAATATACTCATATACGAATTTAGCAGTTGTATGAGCATCATTTTTTCTAGTGGCATTGGTTTCAACCCATTTTGTTAAATAATCATCCACCACCATTATATATTCTACATGTGAATTTTTAGCAGGAGGATTTATAGGTCGTATAAAATCCATTCCCCATTTATGAAAAGCTCTAGCAGATATTGAAGGTTTCAAGGGCATTTCATTTTTTCTACCCACTTGTCTTGTTCTTTGATAAACATCACAAATTTGTACAAACAATCTAACATCTGGAAATAAAGTTGGCCACCAGAATCCTGAATATAAAATCAATCTAGCTGTTCTTTCTCTAGAAAATTGTCCTCTTGCTATCCCAACATGGGCCATCTCTAACATTTCCACACATTTATTTTTAGGAACACATATTCTCAAATACCCATCCATACCCTTTTTATATAATTAATCCTTTATTAACACAAAATCCTTACTCAATTCTTGGATATTTCTTAATTCATAATTTCTCAAATTTGCTTCCTTATCATCTCCTTGTTTTAATTTTTCAACTATATGTGTACTCCACAAAGGATTTCCTTGGAAGCAAAACAAAGTACTTACATCACTTTGGTTTTGAGCAGCACATTTTTGACATTGAGCTATGCGCCTTTCTACACCTTTTTCCTTTTTTGGCCAATGTACTCCCATTCTTGCTAGATTATTTAGAATGACAGTCTTAGAAGAATGATAACAAGGATTCCATAGATGTGCCTTCTCTAAATAATTTGCATATTCCTCCTCAAGAGCACAATATTCTAGTATTCTAGTCTCACTCATATGATATAAATGTCCAACAAGTAAAACAAAGTTTTTACTTTGCAAAATCCTATGTGTTTCGTTATCATTTAGTTTGTTTGGTCCAATAGTGAAAAATAGAATTAATGTCTTTCCCCAATTAGGAACATTTCTATGTTGAAAAGATATGTATCAGGCAATTCATCATTAGTAGGCTCTGGATTATCTTTTGTTAAGATCCTTGATAAATGATCTACCCTAAGATAGGGTTTCCGTTGCCTTACTACCACCTTAAACTCAAATTCCATGAGTAATAAGAACCATCTTAATATTCTTCCAATATCGCAAGGTTTATATACCAAGTAGAGTAGTCTTTGATGATCCACAAAAAACTTAAACTTGGTAGCCAACAAATAATGTCTATATTTTTTTACTGCAAAGACCATGCCTAAGCCTTCTCTTTCTATTGTTGTGTAATTTCTCTTAGCTTGATTCAATTGTCTGCTTGCATAAGCAATAGGGAAATCCATCTTGCTTCCTTCAATAGGTTGTGCTAGTACACATCCTAAAGCAAAGTTGGAAGCATCACCATGTAGATAAGATATTAGATCCCATTGTGGTGTCTTTAGAATTGGTGCAGTGACTCAAGAAGTTTTCAATGTCCGAAAGGCTTCCTCACATTCTCTGGTCCATTCAAATTTGGTAATTAATGCATAGAGGGGTTGGCAATTTTGACAAATTTATACACAAATTTCCTATAATATCCATAGTGACCCTTGAAGGTTTGTAATTCTTTTATAGTTTTAAGTCTCGTCATATTCACTATAGCTTTATATTATCTTCATCAATTGATATTCCATTTTTTAGAGATTATGTGTCCTAACATTCTTCCTTGTCTAACAAAAAAACACATTTTTCGGGATTAAGACACACTCTATAAGTTCTACATTTTTTGAATATATTGTCAAGATCATGTAGATGATTCTTTCTTTGATTTGAAAAAGTACATAAATCATCCACATATACTTCCATTATACTTCGGCGAAAATCTTTAAACACATGACACATCAGCCTTTGAAAAGTGGCTGGTGCATTTGTCAAACCAAAGGACATGACTCTAAATGCATAGATACCCCATTCAGTGGCAAAAGCAGTCTTGTGTTGATCCTCGAATACAATTGGTACTTGGTTATATCTTGAGAATCCATCCAAAAAACATTAAACTTCTTTTCCAGCAACCCTTTCCAGTAAATGATCTGTTACTGACAGTGGATAGCTATCTCTAATAGTTGTAGCATTAACTCTTTCAAGATTGATGCACACCCTTAATTTACCATTATTTTTAGGTACTGCAACTATTGGAGATGTCCATTCTATTTAAAGCACAAAGATATTAGGATCTATTCCTTTCAAATCATTGTAATTATAAGCAAAAACATCCTTGAGTTCTCTGAGTAACTTTATAAGATTTTCTTGCTCATCTTTTCCCATGTCATCTGCTATTGTTATGTGTCTATCCTCTCCCTCTTCTCTGGATATTACAATCTTTATTGTTTCCTCTTCATTATCATATTATTGACCCTTTTGTTTTTCCCTTTGAAGTTTTATCTTTAGCAACAATGTGTCTTCAGCTTCATATTTTTTAAAATTGACTGGAACATCAAAGCTTTCTTGTGTTTTCTCTAATTTTTTTTGCTTTCTTGATTCCTGTTGTTTCTAATCTTCTTTGTGTATATAATTGTTATACTTTCCTGAGATCTCATCGTTAATTGCATCTAAAGCATGTCCTTCCTCCAAGTATGTCTTTTTATTGGGAATGTCTAGAGTACTCTCCTTTTCTTGAATTACTTCTTCTTACTTTGTTGCTCTTATCATTCTTAATCCCACATAGAGGATATCATACCCTTCCTCATTTTGAAAATGTATTCCCACATGTTCATCATTGGCCACATCTAATGTTGACAAAATCTGACTCCATCCATATGGTTCAAATTTTTTATCATTAAACTTTTGAGGAATGTACCTATTATCTTCCATGGTTCTTTCATTTATGCAATCTTCCTTCCTTAATAAAAATCTTTTTGGTAGCTTCCTTTTTGTGGGAATACAAGCCCAAAGTGATGCTCTGTTGTTTCCACTATCATCAGACTCAATCACATCATCTGGTTCATGATGCATTTTATACCATTCCTAAGGAGGTATATTATGATATTTTCCATTCCTGAGATTAAATTTGGTGATACTTCCCTTATTTTGTAAATACAAACAGTCTCTTCACCAATCTTGAACCACTTGTATTTGTCTCATAAAAGTTCTTCCCAATATTATTTCATATGAAGTGAGTTGTGGAAATTCGATGTGTTCTAATTCAATCCCACAAATCTCTATTATCACTTTCTCCCATAATCCTATTGGTGTTTCAATATGCCCATTTGCTAATTGAAGTTTCATTTTGGTAGAATGAAGTGTTTCACCTCCCCTTTTCTCCCAAGTTTTTTTAGTCATTATGGCTACACCTGCTCCACTATCCAAAATGGCCATTGTATGTTTATTACCAAAATGTACTAAGAGTACAATATTTCCTTCTTCTCCTTCACAATATCCTCCAATTTTATCTATCCGTACTTCTATAATTGGTTGATTTTGTAAATTTTGATGAGAATCCAGAAAGAACACGATTCTATGCGGAAATTCACGATTCTGAAAGAAGGGGAAGAACTTGAGAAAATTGGTGCAAAGAACAAAACTTGGTGAGTATGAAGGAATAATAGTCAAGAGCAGAACGAAATTCACAAGAAAAATTGGACAATTAGGAAGTAAAAAGGAAAATCATGATTCTGAGCAGAAAGTATAAAAGGAGGACTTAGAAATTTTTTACCATTTGTTGGGTGAGAGAGAGAGAGAGACAGACAAAGAGAAAGGAGTAGTAGAAAATTACCATCTTCAGTAGGAAATACTTTTTGGCTTGGAGAACTTAACATAAGCAAGGTAATATCCTTTGAACTAACTTTTGACAAAAGTTTTGATTATTTTTTGAAAATTTCTTGAAGATTCAATAGATGAAGAGAATCGCAATTTTCTGAAATAGGTCTTACAGTGAAGAAAAGATAATTTTTTGATTTGAGAGTTTATTGCATGAATTTTTTATGAAATCACTCTCCTATGGGAGATAGGAAAACCAAGAAAAGATAAAGATATTTTTTTTGACAAAAAAATCACATAATCACGATCCTAACTCAAGATCACGATTATGTGATTTTTTGTCAAAAAGATTTTCTTTATGTTTTTCTTGGTTTTCCTATCTCCCATAGGAGTGCAATTTCATAAAAAATTCATGCAATAAACTCTCAAATCAAAAAATTATCTTTTTCTTCACTGTAAGAACTATTTTAGAAAATCTCGATTCTATTCATCTGTTGAATCTTCAAGAAATTTTCAAGAAATAATAAAAAATTTTGTCCAAAATTAGTTCAAAGGATATTACCTTGCTTATGTTAAGTTCTCCAAGTGAAAAAGTATTTCGTGCTGAGGATCGTGATTTTCTACTGCTCCTTTGTATCTCTCTCTCTCTCTCACTCAACAAATGGTCAAAAATTTCTTGGTCCTCCTTCTATACTTTCTGCTCAAAATTGTGATTTTCCTTTTTACTTCCTAATTGCTCAATTTTTCTTGTGAATTTCTTTTTGCTCTTGAATATTATTCCTTCATACTCACCAAACTTTTTTCTTTGCACCAATTTTCTCAAGTTCTTCCCCTTCTCTGAGAATCATGATTTTTTGCAGAGAATTGTGGTTTTTCTGAATTCTCATCAAAATTTACTTTTTTGTCAATTGTTTCAATCCAACATATTTCTTCAATTGTTTCCTCTCATTTCGTCCCTTGATTTTGTGTTTTTTCAAATTTTTATATTTTTATTTGATTTTATATTCCCCAAATAAAAAGTAAACAAATTATTTAGGGTTGAATGTACCACAAACCGATGGTAATGACTGGAAATTATGCTACTTGAACTTTAAAGAACAACATGTATCTCTTCACTTCTCAATCCAAAAACAGTTAATGAAGTAATCTTTAAACCAAAGAGAACACATTTGCACACATGATGATTCATAATGAATTTTGAACAAATGTTTGTTACCATCAACTTGGAAGATCCAACAAAGGTCCAAAGCTTCAATGATTGAAAGCTTTGCTTACTTCCCGGACAACGGTGCCAAGAGATGTTTATTGTCCTATGGAGTTGTCCTCTCCAATCATCATAGCATAAAAGATTAGCATCTTAAACAACATTAATTTGTCAATCCGGGAAGTATACTAAGACCACAACCCCTTCTTGGTCAATGATGTCCAAGATTTATCAACAAAATCAGCTTCAATAGAGAATTTCATAGAAAGTTATGTTAAATGTTAGGGTTTTGTATATCTTGAGCTAGAAATAAGCTTTTGATCAGATGATCATTGTGCCTAAATCATGACATTCTCATGTAGATTAAGAATATGAAGTCAAAGGTTAGTTTTACTACCTGAATCACCAAAACGAGACAATTGCAATTCTGATGAAACGCACACAGTCAACGTTTTCAGCAAATACATTGATAACGAAGATAGAAAATGAAAGAATTAACCTTTATTCTCATGAAATACTCAAAGAAGAGGTGATTAACAAGATAAATCTAAGGTAAACACTTGAAAGTTCATCAAAAAATCACCATAGAATTCAAATGAAGAAATAAGAAAAGATGGATAAGAGCTCTGAAGTTCTCATTCAAGTATCTTCAAATAAAAATGATCCATCCCCAAAAATAATTCACAAATTGACTTATATACTTTTTCAAGTGTTCTATTTTTTCACTTGAAAATTAAGTATCTAAAACTAATAAAGTCACTTCTCTATACATTTTGAGAGCTCTAATAACTTATCAAAAAGTACGTAATTCAATTCTTCTACAATACATAAATCTAGTTTTTACAATTGATATTTCTAACCCAAAAAAGCTTCTTCTAACATGGTTTTAGAACCCCCTTAAGTCTCTTGACTTGAAAGGTTATCCTTCTGCTATAATATAATTGTTTTCTTGATCTCTTCCAACTACTTGAGGATTCTTTGTGTGCTTCTTGCCTATGCCTTTCTTGAGCTTGAGCCCTTTGAGCATCTCGCTCTTCCCTTTGTAGTCTAGTTCTTCTTGAGAAAGAACTTGCTTTTCTCATGTACTAGGTAACCAATAGCCCGAACATTGGGCTAACCTATGGTGCTAGCCGAACCTATGGCAACCTATTATAGAGATATTCCAAGCGTTCCCTAGTAGGATGGCCAAAATGAATAAGGATACGTAGTGTCTCTAAATGTATTATTTTCACCTTTTTCTCAGGGCGTTGATACTATTAAGCTAGACTTGGACCCCTTTCTTCCTGCTTTTTGGACTCTAGTTGTATTCGATCCACTAGACACTCGTGTATCCTTTTCTCCTACATTTCTTCTCGTTGATCTTTCCTTTCACCTTGCTCATTCTTTTCCCTAGCCTTCATGCTTTCTTTACTACTATCATGGTGACATCTAAGAGAGAGGAGACAATAGATACCCATTCTAGACTTGAGCACTTGGCATAGATATGCACATAGTCTATACAAGATACTGGACTAGCCACCCATTCCAAATTCATAGAGCTCACACCCCACCACCTTTGACTTCTTCATGTTTACTATTCTGCCCATCCATAAGTTAGGTGATGCTATGGAGTGAGCTACATATAGGATGATCATGATTGGCCTAACACTAGCCAAAAGTATATGGGACAATGCTAGAGGAAGAGTTGAGCACCTTCCCCAAGGGGATGGGTCTCAAGGCTTCAAGAAAAGCAAGATTTCGATGAGAGTTCTTAACCATAGATCGCATCTTCACTATGAGATTTTTGATTGATTAGTCACGGGTGAGGAAGAGGAGATTATACTATTGCTTTGAGGACATTATTCATGCATGGACTTCCATAAAGACTTTGATATAGTTCCCAGGGAACAATGCTTTAGATGCCTACCTGATCTTGGAGTTCTAGAGTAGATTATTTGGGTGATCTATGCACTATATGAGAGAGTTTCTAGTAGAGTGTGTTGCCTAAGCAAGCTCTTTGACTCTCTTGATAGCATCATCAATGTGAAGAAAGATTTCCTCTCTCATCCACACTATCTGATCTATACATTGATGAGATAGTGGACTTCATATGACAAGAGGGTGGTGATGGGGTCCAACTATAGGGGACCACTACTCATTCTTTCTATATGCTAATGATATTGCCCTAATTTCAGAGTCTGCAGATGGCCTATAGCACCATCTACATGGCTTAGATGACTCTTGCACTCATAGATGTCTATCTATGAACCTTGGAAAAACCAAGGTTCTATCATACATCATCATAGGTGAGGAGATAGAGTTTTTCCATCATGGCAAGCGATCCAATAGAGATGGTTTGATCATATGTACACTTTGGTGTAACTTTTACACCAGCTTCTGAGGCATTCTCCATGTCTTAGGTGGTCCAAGGCCACACCACATGAGGGTATGTAGCACTCGCCTTGATGGAGAGACAATGTTTCTAGGCACGATTTGAAGAGCCTCGTACCAAAGGGTTGTAGCAACCATTTAGGGGTTGGGGCTTAGTGTCTCGACATGGACAGTCGTGGAATGACCACAAATAGTTATGATTGCTAGACTCATTGGTAGTGATTCATCAAGGTAGAGTTTGCTACACCACTGATACTTATTGAGACACTCTTCTAGAAAATATGCATATTGCACATGGTCCAAAGCACGGACATAGAGCACATCACTTACAAGGCCTTCCAGGCATCATGAGACATGGTTCTAGCAAGGGGCACATCCACATGGTATGCACATACATGGGATTGGCTGGCCCACCATGCTTTTGATATAAACAGACTACAACGAATACAATATGGCACCTAGTCCCCCATATACTGGATCTCCCACTAGGAGAGCTATAGGATCATCCACCATGAGATTTGGCATACATACAAAGGACGTGGGTTAGACCAAGTGATCCTTTGCTATCGAAATTGCTCTACTATTGTGAGCTTTTTCTACAAATCTCGGGCTAAGGTTTCATACAGACTCCATGACACATGCAGCTATAACTTCCACACCATGTACATGTCACCATTGGGTAGCTTTGGGTTTGCTCACATCAGCTTGAGATAAAGAGAGGCCGGGGTAGAGGGGTCCCACATGAGGAGTAGTGATGCCTAGTATGCTAGACAAAGATAGTGTGAGGAGCACCTACTCAAGAAAATTCTAGCATTCCTCACTATCCTCCCCATTTACCAAGTACCCTCCAGTTTTTTTTTATGTTGTTAGATAGTAGATCGTAGTGGTCACTTTCTTTTGTTTTTGGCATACAGATGACTACAATTGTACATGGTTTTCTCTCATAGTCTAATCTTTCTTGGCCTTCAAAATACGTAAATATATCTTTCTTTCTTTCTTTATTTCTTTCAGCAATTCAACCCCCAACCCTCTTCCTCTTTATCTCATACGTTCCTTTCCTAACTTTTCTCTAACTCTGCATACAGCCTCTTCCCTCTATAACCTTACCCTTACACACACTTCCTCTCTATTTGCACACCTACTTTTGCTCAAAACCCCCTTTCCCATCTCCCTCCCTTTCTTTCTTCACACTTCTCCTCACTCCACTCTCTACTTTTTCTTCGCCCACTTTTAGCTTTAGCTTGCTGACTATTTCTATCTTCACCTCTATCTCTATTTTTCCCTCTCTTTGAACTCTCTCATTCCCCCTCCACTTCCCTTTTTTTTCCCTTAAGCTCCCCTTAGTAGCACATATACTCTCCTTCCTCGTTCCTCACACACTTTGCTTTTCACACACTCTAGCAGTCGTATACTTCCCCTATCCATATTTCACTCACTCCTTCAATTCAATCTTATTTGTAGTTCACAACTCATTGTCTCCTCAACTCACCAATTCGTTGGCATGCTCTTACTAGTTGTCTTAAATTATTTTAGCGTAGATGCAGATTCAGTTTCACTTCTTATCAAAACTACACCTACTCAAGCACAATCGCACATCTAAACATACTACGCACACTCACACGCATTCACACACTAGAACATAATAAACCACACATGCACACACTCACGTATGCCAACGCACTCACATGCATTGAATCTCACACACCCTCATCAACACACATGTGCGTGCACACAGTTCGTTGTTCAATCCACGGAGAAAGAGTGGCCCGAACGAGCCTCAATAGGTACAAGCCATGCTAAGAGGGCTACATGCACAAGGCTAGATTGAGATGAAAAAAGGGGCACATCATGTACTGAAAGCACACCATCTCAAAGATTCTGAAGAGCAAGTGCTAGATTGAGTAACAATTTCCTTTATTAGCTTGACATAGAGCCCTCTCCATGGCTTTGGAAATGCCAAATGTTGGGAAATGTGTTTCGTCCCTAAAGAACCATTATCTATCATCTATAGATGATATCATAACCTTGTGCATATTGGAAGAAAACCATAGAATCTCTATTTTATCAGGCTTTCATATTTGTATGTTTGTAGCCGTGAAGTTGAAACTCAAGAATCTATGGGTAACAATTTGATTTCTATCTTTGCTCAGGCTACAAATTTTCTTATTGCATGGAAAGGTTTCAATAGGATTACATGTGTGCATGAGTTTATTTCTAGTCTTTCATAAAGGCATACACATGTTGAGGTCATTTTCTCAATGCAATGGGTATTTATAGTCAAACAACAAAATTTAACATCTCCCTCACCAAGATCGAGCTGTTGTTGGAGTTTGAGGTCTGTGCAAGCACAAAAAACACAAGGAAGAAGAAGAAGCTTGAAGCACAACACAACATAGAACGAATTACTAGGTGAATGTATAAAGATAAGTGACCCATTTAGGGTTATAGATGTATATACAATCCAGGGGAAAAACCTCCTAAAGAGGGAAAAAAGTGATTGAGAGGTTCTAAGTGTGTTCACACACATCACTACTGAAGTATATAATCAAATACCCCCTTGAAGTGATGCGGTGAACAAGTAGCTAGCACTCATGTATAAGAAAGTGTCAAGCTATATGGACAAAGATCAATCCCCAAAAGGAAGTAAGCCCTAAGCTTAGCAAAAAGCTTCAAACTTACCCTAGGTAGAAGGCTTTGTGAAAAGGTCTACAATATTATCTTGTGTGGGCACATATGCCAAATTGACCTTTCTAGCAGAGCTTTGGAGGTATCCTTCAAGGGTGGGCCTCTACTAGTAGATTTTCAAAGTCCACAGCTAGCATGCTAGTGCTAGCACTTGAAGTTGCTTCAGCTTGCATTTTGATCCAGGGTACTCCTGTAAAAGATCTGCTACAAAAGGAGAGCACATTAGCATGGAAATAAATCTTGATCCCAATAAAGTGAGACCACAATCCCTTTCCATAACTGATGTGTAACCAATGTAGCCATGCGCTGTGAGGTGATTATGCAATGATTTCTTAATGACTAATGCATTTCTCTAGACTTCCTACATGTTGTTGTTATAAGGGTTGCCCATAATTTTTCTCATGCTATGGCATCCTTGAGCCCTCATAAAAATACCTTCTTTTTGTAATTAGGAGATGTCCATATGAACACTCTCCTAAACCCCTTTTTGATATTTCCTCTAGTCTATGGTATTGAAGCCTTATCAATAAAGTAGCTTTTTGGCACATGTACAAAAACCCACGTAGAAAACTCCCCACGCGCTCTCTCTCTCTCTCTCTCTAGGTTGTTACTTTTTGAATTCCCAATATCACATGAAGATCCTCTTTTTGATTTAGCACATGTGGTCTTTTGACCACATGTTTTATTCACATATGCCTCTCTTCTTCACATATGCCTCTCTTCTTCTCTATATAAAGAAGAGCCTCATTTGTAAAAGAGGTCCCTTGGCCATGGCCTTGGCCTCCATGCTAATGGAAAGAAGGTTCATTTGGCTTCCACATTTCTCCTTGTGTGCTAGGCGTTCATCCATGTGTGTGGGTTTGGCATTTGGGGTTGTCGTGTGTGAGCATTGCCCTCCCTTGTTCCTTTTGATGTTGGCCATGGTGCCATTGTTAATGGACGTGGGTGTGTGCGTTGCTTGCACTTCTTGCAACTCCTCTTGGAAGAGCCTCTCACTTCCATGTGAGGCGGTTAGGGTCTGTTGCTCCCCTTTTCTCAACATTTTGGTGCCGTTGTCGGGGACGTCGGCCTTTAGCCGTTGGGTTTTTTCAAGCTTGCCGTGCCTATGCTTGGTGGATGCACCTCACACTTGGATTGAGTTGTGGATCCGTGTGGCCTTCGGTTGGCCTAGGGTACCTCTCTTCTTTCAATTTTTGAGTAAGTTTTAGTTCCTGTTTGGTTGATGGACAAAAAAACACCCCCTTACCCCCCTTCTCTCATCCACTCTCACATACACACACACTCCCACACATTCATTGGGCTATCACTTTCCACCACTATCATCTCTATGATGAGTGATTGCCTTGAATAGAGGGATGGGTAGTACTCTTTATCCCTTGCCTCTCTTCATTTCAAAGAAAAAAAAAAGGTTGTTTTTTTTTTTGGTGCAATACAACACTCCACGAGTCACTTTTTCTCTCTCATCCGCACAACATGCAAGTTGCCTCAATGACTCTAATGCAATTTGAAATACAAGGTGAGCGTGGAAAACGTTTTGAAACAAGCTCTGAGTTGGCAATTTTTACTTTTATTTTCTTCTCTTAATAGTTGAATTGAAGTCCTGCATGGTTGTTTTATGGCTGCACGCGGGGCTGTTGCACGATAGGTTCGAGTGGAGCATTAACTCTCCCTCTTCCTCTCTCTCCTGACACCTCTGACAAGCGCCCGATTCATGCATGTGAAGGGCCTCCTCGAAATTCGGTAGTTAGCTAAGTTGAATTCAAGTTCCGCTCATACAAGCGACTGCGTCATTCTCATCTCTCTCTCTTCATACTTTGGAAGGCGGCCACGGCCTCACTCGTGTCTCCCCTTCTCCCTCTACGCATGAAGCTGGGGCAGAGCCTTTGTGCTCCTCGCTCTTTTCATCGGAGCTGCTGATGGGATGGAGATCTTGGGTGTGTTCTTCCTAATGGCATGTTGAGCTTGGCTCCCTGTTCGGACCTGCATCTCCTATCTGCGCAGACGAAGGTGTTGAGCTTGGCCTCCCCATATATCTCGGCTGAAGATGGCAATGCCTGCAATTCCAAGCTTGCTTGGTAAAAGACCATCTCCCAACCATTTACTCATGTGCTCTGTGCGTGCTCCCTTTCTCCCCATCTATCTCGGCTAAGCTCCGCTCCTACGGGCAATGTTGAGGATGGATTTTGTGTTATGCACCCTGATTCATCAGAGGACGCTTGGGAGGAGCTCGCGTTGACTGTCATCTTGTTCCTCTTTTTTATCATCGTGCATGTTCCATGAACCTAAGTCTTTATCATATGTCGGGAGTTGTTTTGTTGTGGCAAACTGCGTGCGTGGGATTCCCCTCCTGTCTGTAGCATTGTTCATGCCATGGGCTTGGCAGTTTGTACTCTGCTTCGTGCTCCTTTCCTTCCCACTATTGCTCAGCTCTATGCATCCTTTCTCAACGAACCATGAAAACTCTCAATGCTCGGGTGCTCCTTCTTGAAGCTATGTGGTCAGCGGTTGCCTTCCACTCGTTGGATAGTTGCATCGTCGCCTTGTTGAAGGACCGAGTACGACGATCGACAGAAGAATACTATGGATTTATGAGTGGCCTCCACGGTTTTGTTATGATTTTGCGCTCTAATTCAAAACTTCCACCTTCTTAGGCGAAAGAGTGTCAGTACGATTGTATATGATGTTTTTACTTTAAACGATGAGGTGTTGATACTGTTTTCCATTCGAAAGCTCTTTTTATGCAAGGTACAATATTGTTTTGGTCAGTGAAATCATAGGTTGCGATCACCATTGCTTACAGGGTTGTGGGTGGACTGAGATAATGTTTGAGGGTAGGGTCACTAGGGGTAGACAACTGCTTGTATTACATCTCGAAAACACATTAAGTTTGGGAAATTTTGTTGTTACTCGTGAACTATTTGGACGTGTTTTTAGACTCACTCAAGTCGTTCTTTTAAGAATGTCTTGTGGGTTATGTTCTGGCTGCTGTTTCAACATCATATCTTTTAAATAGTTGCACCTTGCGCGATTGGTGCTATGTCTGAACATGCATGATCAATCACATCTGTGTTCACTAGTATACGATGTCTTTTTTGATTACTCACAAGGGTTGTGTCTATACCTAACCAAAGAATGTCTACCACATGAAAGGTTGGAGTTAGTGTTCCTCGGAAGTTTGCCAATAGAATAACTTCTCAATGGGAAAGTATTTTTTATTTTTTCCTCGGGGCTTTTTCGAATTTATCTCATTCCGTCCCCACTTATAGTCTTTACAAAGCTTCACGTGCAATATTGTTACACTCGATTTAATGTGTTGTTTTCACCAGGTCGATGTCTACATCACTTATTTAGATCAAGGGAATGAACTCCATACCATTTGTACTAAATTCTCTCCCGACTCACAATCCTGTGTGATCTATGTCATACATGCATGTGATTAGAGCAGATAACTGGGAAGCATGCATTTGAATGATAAATCATATTGCATTCTATATATTGCTCTTATAGCTCAAGTATCTTTATTTACGCTCTCTTGTTGATATAAACAGTGAGAAAGATTCTACCACATGATACTCTCTCTATATGTTCAAGTGTGCTCATAGGCTTGAGATGCCCATGCATTTTATGGTTACATATTTTGTGAATTCTATGGCGACTTGGTGCATCTTATTGCCTAGTGTTCCAGCTCATTGTTTGCCAAAAGGTCCATTGACATTAAACCAAGACAGATTGGGCATAATGTGCTAATTGCCAGATGTCTATTGATTAACTCGTATATGTAGTTACATGCTTGTTATATAGTTCTCTCTGGCTTGGTATAATCACTTGTGCTTTTTATACTTGATGTATCAAGTGACAAGAAGGTTGTGATAGCCAGAGGATAGTGAAAGGGTCCATACCTCTTACCATCAATCGGGGGCCAGGGTTGTGATCAATGCTATATATATTGAATGACCTTTGTAGGTACAATACAGGTGTGCAAGACAAGGATTATAACAAGTTGTTTGATTGTGCTTATCATTGGTCGGGTTTTGATTGATTGAACCTGGTTGAATGCACACTTTAAAAAGAACTGAGTGTTGGCATTAGTTGTAGGAAGGAATGCATAGTTACTTTTGATATGATTACACATTGTTGGTTTCTCACATTGTCCCTATGATCTTAGGCACTCTCTCCAAATGAATAAAGATGTTTGATGTATATGTATGAGCAGTCTGCATCTGCTTGGTTTTCATTGAAAATTGCCACACATGCACCATGTATTATGTTCAAGATCAAGGATCGATTGTTGGCAACTAGCAAATACTAAAGATGCAATCTGATCTCCTGCCTGCTTGAAAAAGTATTGGCTGGTTGGGATGACCAAGATTGGAGCTTCCCCCTTGAGGATTACTTAATTTTTGGTCATGGACTCTTGACTTTCATCTATGAGCAAAGTATGATCTTCACTAGGTATTGTGCAAAGGGGAAAACCTGTTGCATGTATTAATGACAAACTCGGGCGCTTCCTGCTTTACTTGCTTTTTGGGTTTCAAGTGCTACACGTGTTTTCTGTTAATTCTTGAAGCTGCAGATTTTGGTGCCCTACCAAGGAGTGGTACACATGTTGGATTGAAGATCATGGAAGCTTCAGGCCCCTCATATATCTAATCTATCATATATATGATCTTCACAATTGAGGGAAAGGGTGCATGAATGTATGTGACTGGAGTATTGGCGACTCTTCTCCGAAGGGAAGGTGTCCATTATGGTTTGAAAGAATGAGGATGGTGCTTTCTGATCTTGTGAAGTTTCTATTGCATGTTTGTCAATCATTGGAAATGAATAAATTGCTTATATGTTTGTGTGATACAAAGGTCACAAAGGTATGAATATTGCTTGATGTTCCATATCCATTGATCCACTAACAGGAATCGGGTCCAAGACTACACAACTATTGCTACATGCTATTGCATCACTCTGTTTAATGCACATGGTTGTTTCTAGTAAAATTCCTGGGTTGGGTGCATTATGCTTCAAACTGTTCTTCATGATGTACGCATGTATTCTTTAAAGGATAATTGCAGGTGAACATGCACATAGGGGGTTGAAGTTCTTAGACCTGAACTAAATTAAGTGTGAAGTCATGAATGAGTGATTGTTTTTGCTAGAGAAGTAACTCTCTAGTTTCACAAAGCTCATTTAAGGCTTATGTTTTGCATTACAGTTCAACACATTTAGATAATTGATCCTTCTTACCTCCTATAGATGATTTGCTACTATGCTTTGCAGGAATGGTGTTGGATAAGTGTTTGAATCTCATGAAGGCTTGCAAAATGATAGGACTCATAATGTTGCACTATAGTCTAATCATTTTGTGAACACATCACACTCATGTTAACTTCCAAGCTTGTTGACTGGGTGCATAGTATAAACGATGGCAGGACCTTAGGCTACATTCACCTCATGCTTTACATTGCAAAATATCACCCTCACTTGAGAATAACAAAGTGGAATCATTGAGACATAAGGGATAGGCAATTTGGGTCTTGATTGGGCTCCTTGTTTTCTGGGGGCTATTTTTTCTTTGCAGAAGCAAGAAGATTCTCATGCAGAAGAGCAAGTCTTGCAGCAATAGATGTTTCCTGAAGTGGAAACTAAAAATGCAATTACATTTTGTGGCTAGTTCTTCTCAATTTCAGTCTACTTGTTATGTATGTTTAAATTTCAGGTATTGGAGCTTTGGAGAGAAGGCACATTGGATGGAGGCTGGGCTGATTCCCCCCCAAGGGGATTGTGGGGCTCAGCAATATAGGGTTGCAGACTTGAAGACTGACGACTTGCTGATTCAAAGATTTGCAGCCCTTCAAAATTCCGATTTGAACAGTTGCACATTTGCTGAGTGGAAGACTCAAAATTTGGACCAGTCCAGCAATGTATGCTTCTCATTTCTCAACTTTGTCGAGGACGACAAAGTCTAGGAGGAGGAGGGTGTTGTTATAAGGGTTGCCCATAATTTTTCTCATTCTATGGCATCCTTGAGCCCTCATAAAAATACCTTCTTTTTGTAATTAGGAGATGTCCATATGAACACTCTCCTAAACCCCTTTTTGATATTTCCTCTAGTCTATGGTATTGAAGCCTTATCAATAAAGTAGCTTTTTGGCACATGTACAAAAACCCACGTAGAAAACTCCCCACGTGCTCTCTCTCTCTAGGTTGTTACTTTTTGAATTCCCAATATCACATGAAGATCCTCTTTTTGATTTAGCACATGTGGTCTTTTGACCACATGTTTTATTCACATATGCCTCTCTTCTTCTCTATATAAAGAAGAGCCTCATTTTTAAAAGAGGTCCCTTGGCCATGGCCTTGGCCTCCATGCTCATGGAAAGAAGGTTCATTTGGCTTCCACATTTCTCCTTGTGTGCTAGGCATTGATCCATGTGTGGGTTTGGCATTTGGGGTTGTCTTGTGTGTGAGCATTGCCCTCCCTTTTTCCTTTTGATGTTGGCCATGGTGCCATTGTTCATGGACGTGGGTGTGTGCGTTGCTTGCACTTCTTGCAACTCCTCTTGGAAGAGCCTCTCACTTCCATGTGAGGCGGTCAGGGTCTGTTGCTCCCCTTTTCTCAACACATGTATTGAATAATGCGCACACATCTTTTCATGAGAGATGTCACTTACTATGGTAGTGAGTTATTAAGGCTTGATCTTTACAAGGATAGAGCATCAATGAATTATTACAAGAATAAAGGTTTGTAGCCTGAGGTGTCCTGTTGTACAATGGAATGGATTGAGGGTTCTAGGGGCACTTAGGCACCCATCTCTTAGTGAGTGGTGAATGGAAATGGTTTGTTTGATTAGATACAAAGGATGGATTGAGAGCTGACATAGTAGATGCACGTGTGATTTTGGGGGGTCCAAATTATATGGTTTGCTTTTTGAGCTGCATGACAAGCCTTATGTGAGGAGAGATGGTCGATACACTCCAAAGATGTGCCTGGTGCTGCAAAAACCTACTCTACACCTACCAAGATAGCTTCAAGGATGATAAGTAGAGACCTTTTTCTTGCTAAGGATGCATATAAACCATCCTAGTGCTTTGGAGCATCAATCTCAAATTGATTCATCAAGGCAAACTAGTTGACATAGAATAGATGAAGCAAAACTTGCTATTTCGAGATGGATAGCACTCTGGAAATTAACTCAAAGCTCATAGCCTCCTGAAGATTGAATAGAGATCTGTTGAAAAATTCTAATTAGATAGATACTAAATCTAAAGCAAAAAATTTGATATATTGAGACGAACCATACTGCGAGAAATAAACCTAGAAATATAGGGGTGTCATCCCAACATTTTAGGAATTGACTGCCAAATTACCTAGTTGACTTCAAATGAATGTAACTCAAAAAGTAATAAACCAAGGAAGCTGAAATTTTGTATGATGCAAATAGACTTACCTATATCAATTTAAAGCTCAGTAAAAGATAAAGTATACATAGAGAAATCACTCACTAAAGTTGACTGAAGATATGAATGTGAACCTATAGCAATAGATAAGAAGAACTCCAAGATGTAGCCTGATAATCAATATGTATTGCACATATTCTACATGATATGAATGGACATGAAGCTTGGGAAGGAGGAGCACAATGTGTGCTTCACTTATGGATTTTTGATTGATCAGAATCTCCTTAGAATGTAGCTCTAAAATCTCCTCTAATCCGTGACTATACATATGTGTATATATAGAGATATTTGAATTCAAATCTTGGAGGGATTTTACCAAAAAAATCCTAAAGTTGAGGAATTATGTAGCTATCAATCACTCCTAACTCTATTCCTAATTCATGCCTAACAAGGCCACAAGTTTCTTCATTGACTTTTTGTGTACCTAAGTTCCAACTTAGGGACTTGTGGAGAAAGAGACTATACCTCAATCCCCCTCAAGTGCATATAGTGGGGATTCACGCTTTATTTATCAATCCAAGGAGTATCAAAACCTAGCCGAGTGTATGAGGACATGCATTCAAATGATGATCGATGCAAATGGGCTTCCCAAAGAGTGCAAACAAGGCAAAGACTAATCCAAACAAGCTTCAACTGTCAGTCATGGTGTCACGATACTTGGAGCAGCAGCCAATAGTAAATTGAGCTTTTCTCTCAACTCCAAACTCCGACTATAGCAAATACCATATGCGTTTCGAAGCTTTCAAGAAGACGCATCCAATGGTGTATTTTCACTCTTCTGACACTTCTGCTTCAAGTTATGAGCAAAATACTGAGTCGCGAAAAAGACCTTCCTACACTTCAGCACTTCCTACACTTCACACACACCTTATCAACAGCAAACAAACACTTTCATGGATAGACAACACTTCCTAACACTCTTTTCAAGCAACACACATGCATACAAGCTCACAAAGAAGATGATACAGAGAGGAGAAGACACAAATTCGAAATTCTGTGCTCTTGATTCTCACAATGGCAAAAAGTCTTTACAAAGAGTCACAAATTGACTTATATACATGTGCCCTAAAAATGGTCCTTTCACACAAGAGACCGGCACTTTATTCACTAAAAGGCTAATTTCCTACTAATTTACATGGATAAGCTACTAATCTTTTGTGGGGATGCATCTAGAGGACTCCTCTAGTGCTTTTACATCGGAAATTATATTACAAAATGATTATGATACAAAAATAAGGTGTCCAAATCGGAAAAATTTTGGGGCCCATCTTTTTCTTTGCCTTGTGCTCTTCTTCGCTCTGCAACACTCTCCCCCTCTTTGTCTCTGTCGTCCCTTGACAGGCTTTACTTCTTGTCTTCAGTTTGTTGTCCGCATGCATCTTTTGGTCAGTTTTGCATGTTTGTTGAACAGGTGTTTAGTTTTGATGGCCTCTTCTTGATTCTTCTTTTACATCCTCTGGGCCTGATGCATTTATGTTGCCTATTAAGTCGGGTTGCCACGCATGCCACCAGTGGAAGGTATGAGGATGTGGTCCTTCAGCCTTCTATCTAGACCTTCCAAAGACCCAGATGTTGAAGGACCTTCTTGTGGTTTCGGAACCGTTGGATATCTTCTTGCACTTCTTCATGGATACTTTCCTGGCCCTGGTTCCTCCTTCCACCTACGTGCTTTTCCTTGATATGTGCCCCTGCGGGGCTCTGTGCAGAGATGGGTGTTGCACCCCTGCGGGGCTTCTTGCATAGATGTATCTTCAGATATGATCTTTTTAGTGAAGCTTCTTTCGTTGTCTTCTTCTTTTCTTCTTTTTGCTTGACTCTCCCTCAACACTGCCCCCCTACTGAACTCTGTCATCCCCGACAGGCTTTGGAAGTCGACGGGAGTATGTTCTGTATACTTTTTGCTCTATTCCATTAAGCAGATTAGCTTCACATATCATGAGTTGCTTCTACTATTCTGCTTTCACACCGTCATGTGGCGGCTGTCTATGGTCAGCGAAGAAGCTTAGCTCATATGCCACTAATCTGGCATTCAAATTGGATGACATCTTTAAGAAAATTTCTGAGTCAATTTCAAAAAACCCTGTAAAAAACGCTTTTTCGAATGTTTGCATATAGGTACTCAGTAGAAACATGAACCTAGAATAATAGGCCATTATTGTGGGTCGGCT
The DNA here is from genome assembly GCA_020310875.1 of Ceratopteris richardii. NCBI lineage: Eukaryota > Viridiplantae > Streptophyta > Polypodiopsida > Polypodiales > Pteridaceae > Ceratopteris > Ceratopteris richardii. The sequence goes on from CM035411.1 coordinate 109,827,851, forward strand.
TGGCATAAAAGAAAGATAAAAAATGAGGATATATGTGCCTTGATTAATACCAATGAAATTCAAAAATGTATACGCCGTGTGTTTGAAGACTTTCAATACCGTAAGTATCATACTGAGTATTTCATTCATCATCTTGATAGTCAGATCCGGTATTGTTGCATAACAATGCAGCCAAAATTCAATGGTTTTTACCATATAATTTTGAGGTCTAGCAATTATGGCATACATGTGTATAAATCTTCGGTAGTATCCACAATGTCCCATAAATGCTTGTACTTCTTTAGCAGTCTTTGGTCTCGGTAAATCTAGAATTACTTTGATTTTGTCTTCATCCGTTGAGATCCCATTCTTAGAGACAATATGTCCTAATATCTTTCCTTGTCGAACCATGAAGACACACTTTTCTGGATTGAGGCATACTCTATATTGTTGACATTTGGCAAAGATATTTCCTAGTTCAGGGATATGCTCTGATCGTATAGTAGAATAAGTGCATAAGTCATCCACGTATACCTCCATACTCTTTCTCAGGAACTCCTTGAATACATGGCACATCAATCTTTGGAAAGTGGCTGGGGCATTGGTTAGACCAAAAGGCATAGCCCTAAAGGCGTATACTCCCCATTCAGTTGCAAAAGTTGTTTATGTTGGTCCTCAAGAGCAATGGCTACCTGATTATACCCTGAAAAGCTGTCCAAAAAACTATAAACTTCCTTTCCTGCCACTCTTTCCAAAAGATGATCCGTGATGGGTAATGGGTAACTATCCCTTATGGTGGCAGCATTTACTTTTTCAGGTTAATGCATACTCTTAACTTACCATTCTTTTTCAACACGACTACCAAAGGTGACACCCATTCCGTGTGTTCGATCTCATAAATGAACCCAGCATCCAACAGCTTATCTATCTCTTCTTTAATCTTTGCTGAGTAAACATCGTTATATGTGTATGGTCTTTGTTTGGAAGGTTTAGCTTCGGATGTCATAGGGATTCTATGGGCACATATAGAAGGGTCCACTCCTTTCAAATCCTTATATATCCAAGCAAAGAAATCCCTATATTCCCTTATGAGTCGTATTAACTCTTGTTCTTCCTCCATTGAGACATCTTGACCTATAAAAGTACATCTTTCTTCGCCTTCCTCCAAGGTTACTACAATTTTCTTAGTTTGTTCCTTGGTGTCATAGGCTATTCCTGGTTGTGCTTCTTGTTTCGGCATCTAAATAGAAATTTTCCTTTCTTCTACTTCATATTTTTTGAAATGGGCGGGCATGAAATTGATCTTGAGGCTTGTTTTCTTCATCATCTTTTGCTTTATCTATTCCAAGCTCTTCTTCCTGTGTCATTTCTTGATTTATTTCATTAGCTATGACACTTACTTCTTGAGTTTCATTTTCTGTTTCCATATGTTCATGTTCCATTTCAATGCTCTCGTAATCCTCCTTCCATTCTTTTTCAATTACTTCCCCTTCTTCAGCCTCTTGAAGAACTACCACATATAGACTAACGTCATAGCCTTCCTCATCAATGCATTCATTCATGGCTATCACTTCTTCGTTTACACACACATCAAGAGTGGCTAAAATCTCTATCCAACCATGAGGTTCGAATTCTTCATCTAGGAATATTTGAGGCATGTAAGCTGGATCTTGTATAGATCTAGCAACTCCTTGCCTGTGCTGCCATCCTTTCCTCCTATCCTCTTCCTTTTTCGCAGTTTGGCATATCCATAGATGAGTGTCTTCATTCATCCATGATTGATCACTTGAACCTATACTGTGAATGGACTACTCATCTTCTTCTTTATGAATCTGATTCCATTGCAAGGGGGGAACATCTTGATACTTGTACGTGTGGAGGTTTATTCTTGTTGTGGTTCCTTCATGTTGTAAGTATACTACGTCTTTTCCCCAATCTTGCACCACCTTTAGCTATCTCATGAAGGGTCTTCCAAGTATCATTTCATAATTGCTAGCCCTTTCAAATTGACATATCGCTAAGGTGTGCTCGAATTCAACTCTGCAAGTGGTAAAAATTACCCGTTCCAATAATCCCAAGGGTCGTTTTGTGTGTCCATTTGCCATTTGTATCTTCATGCATGTTGGTCTTAGAGCTGATTTTCCTCATTTCTCACAGATTTCTTTAGTTGCAATTCCTACTCTGGCTTCAGAATCCAAGATGGCTTTAGTGGTATAACCCCTATAGGTAATTGGAAGGCAAGTGTTTCCTTAATCTCCCTCACTGAAATCTCCAACCTTATCGACTGGGATTTTGACCGTGGTCATCTCATCAGACATTTCCGGTCTATAACTTGTAACCCTTGTGGCTGATGATATCCGCAAATTGTAACCCTTGTGGTTGATGGGATCTCTGGTCCCCTGTACACTTTGTAATTTTTTCCATTAATTTACTCTCTTTTCCTGTTGTCTCAAAAAAAAAAAAGAAGTTCTTTCTAGGTTTGTCACAGGATACCGTCTATTTCAAATGTGGTTTGATCTTCAACAGTTCTTCCAATGTCAGAGTACAAGGGATTTTTACCTTTCTAAGGTGTTGTATGATGTCCGAAGTTTGGACGGATGGGTTCTGTTCTTTTTTTCTTATTGAGGGGATGCAGTATAATTCCAAATTATGTTCATATTCTCCTGTGTAATTGGGCAAGACCTTTTCACTGTCATTTTCCTTTTCACTTTGGTCAAAGGATAATAATCCTTCTGAATTCATCTCGGGTATTCAATGTTCTTCTTCACCTCCTACTTCTAACTCTTCAAAGGGTGGTTCTATTCCTTCCACTTTCTTCCATCTGTCTTCTTTGACTCTTGCCCACAAGTCTTTAGGCCATTCTCCATCTACTTCGGGAACAATGGATCCTTCCCTTTTATCCTCGCAGTGATTTTCATTATGTGTCTCACCTTCTTTGTTTTCTCAGAGTCATTAAGCATGACACGCTCTTGGAATTCCTTTTCAGGAATTCGTGAATTGGGCAATTGAAGAACAGGTTTTTCTAAGGTCTGTTGAGCTACTTCAATTATTTTTTTGCATATCTCCAACCTGTCTTTCTCTAAGTCACCTCTAGGATATTCTTTTTCATGTGTTCAATGGTTGGTCCTTCTCTGATTCGTGCCTGGTACGCCTGAATCCACATGGCTAACTCTTCTAGCATGGGATCTGCTAAAACTGATCCTACCTGTTCTTTTTTATACTTTCCTTTTTTGTTTTCTTCTTCAAGTCTCTGTTTTTCTTTTTGAACTTGTTCATTTTTTTCCTTCTCCATTTGTTGCTATAGTTTCTTCTCCTTTATCCTATCTCTATGATTCTTCCATCTCTATGTTCGTTTACTTGTGATACTTTTTCCAGGTTCTTCCGAGTCTTCAACTACTTGGGTTGTGGGTATATTCACTTCTCTCTCGCTTTGATCATTCTCTCCTTTTTTTCTAGGGTCTCTCAAGCTTTAGCTCTTGTTATTGCTTTCAATGGCACAGTGTACTCCTTATCACTTCCTGACGATTCTATCGCTTCTATTACGTTGATCTGTACACTCGATTTAACTTTGTTGGGGTTCTTGGGGCAATCTCTGAAAATGTGTTCTTTACGGCAATCACTACAATATCCTTCCCAAACTCGTTGTGGTGGTGGTGGATTTGGTAATGTGCATTCTCTGATATAATGGTCACCTCCGCATCTGTAACATGGTCCTCTAGGTACACGCAGTCTATTCAAGGTTGGGGGGGTATGGGTGCTCTGGGCGCTGTGTATATTAATGACACATAATCCTACTCATATCCGTAGGAACTATCAGGTACTTCCATGCCATAGGTATATGGTTCGTACATTTCTCCATACTCTATTATAGAGCTCTCATATGCGGAATAATCTCCTTGATTATGGTCTTAGGATGAATAATATGGCTCGCTACTAGTCAAAGGTGTGGCTGGAACTATTGCTCTCTCAAGGTTCTCTTCCTGTCTACCTACTTTCACTGAGACTACATTTTGAGGATGGGGCGGTTGTTTTCCTAACACTGGTTGTGGTTGAGTGTAACTTTCATAAGCATAGGGTCGTGGTGCTGGTGCCTACGACTGATATGTAGGATATCTAAAGGCTTCTCCTCCTTGATCTCTCTGTGGGTATCCATAAGGTCTCATGAGTGGTGGTACCGGTCTTGACTGTCCATTGTAAGGACAATTTTCTGCACTGTGATTTATGTATTTTTGTTCTATGATGCAATATTGTAGAGGCCCCGGGATGGGTGGTCTAGTGTAAGCATAAGCAGGTGGTGGGACTACTCCCCTAGTGCACAAATGAGAAGGATGAAAACCTCCACAGTGCATACATCCTCTAAGCATGGGTACTCTTATTGGGTTGTTGGGGTAATTCCTCTGTCCTTGAAAATTCAGTTTCTTTGCTATTAAGTCGGCTATTTCCTCTACATTGTTCTTAGGGTTTGATGCGCTGCTGACTGAATCTTCACTTTTTACACTACCTTGAGGTATTTTCAGATCTTCCGCAAGGTTGTCCTCTAAATCAATGCATTCTTTCATACACTCTTGAAAAGTTTGAACTCTTTTCACATACACCAGAGATCTTAATGATCCATTCACTAACCCTTCCAAAAACAATGACACCATCTTGTTTTGAGTGGGTCTCTCTTCCACTGGACATCTATCCACATATTGCTTGAATCTTCTTGCTGCCAATCTCACTGATTCTGTAGGAGCTTGCTTAAAGCTAAGGATCAATGAGGAAGAGTTATTTTTAATCCTAGACTTGGTGAATTCCTCAATCATTTCTTGATAGACTTGTTCCATGTTTTGAAAATTATTAGTGTCTAATGGCTGGAACCAAGCTAAAGCTGTATCTGTCAAAGTTAGACCAAAGGATTCATATTGGATCAAGAAATCTTCCACTTGTTCAGCTCTGGTTACTTGTTTGAATTCAACTATATGCTTGTAAGGTTCACTATAGCCATCATAATGGTTTCTCATGCATTTGGCGACTTGGATGGGTCTTAATCTTCTTCCTGCCTCAGGTGGTCTAGGCACCACAGGGAAAACTGGTCTTCGTATCGGTATACCAGGTCCTCTTACAACAGGTGCTCTATTTGGGACAGGGATCTTATTCCTTGGGTCAACAGGTGGCTGAGGCTGATAGTTCGGATGATTTGCAGGCATAGCAAACTGCACATGGGGTCTCACCGGGATTTGTGTTTGTTGTGTTTGTCCTGACTGTTGATATGAATTATCTTGAAAGGTTCCTTGAGGGTTCTGAGAAGTAGTAGATTGATCCCTAGCAGGGAACACCGGAATGTTCTGATATTTCAACCCTGCTCTTTCTAACTCCGTTAGAGGCCAGTACCTCCTATGGTTTTTGTCCAAATATGTGATGATGGTGGGGATTTCAGGATCTTGTAACTCGTAGACAGTAACTGGGTTAGGGGCTACTTCCCATAATGAAGAGTGGGCTCTAAGGAGATGCTCCATTCCATTGATCAAATACACATCCATTACGGAGTCATCTTGGGGAACCAGGTCTCCTCTCCAAACCCTAACAACACTAGATCTCCCTCTCGGGGTGGTTACCTGCTCTTCATGTCCTTCTTCATTAAGGTTGTGAGCATTTTCTTCTTCCCCATGTTCATTGATGTTTTTTGGGTGTTCTGTAACAACATACTGGATATCTCTTTTGTCCATATAAAATCCTCCTGCATACTTAACTGTTGGCCTAGGCACTATGTACGCATCTGAAGCTTTCTTCAATCTGGCTACGGATCGGTTTAGCCCATCTAGGTAGATAGGTATCTCATTTTGGTTGGTGTTCACATATTCCAAAGATGTCCGATATTCTCCCTCAATAATTGACATCATACCAATCATTGATGCAATGTTCTGCATGTCCTCGGAAGCCATGGGAATTTCTTCCTCTGACTCACTAGAGGTTTCAGGATAATGTGAGCGGCTACTGGGTTCGGCTACACTTCCCACTGAAGAGATTACACTTCTTCGGCTTCCTAGTGTTCTTCCAGAACTTAGGTTCATTCACTTAAAAGCTCTGATTACCCTTAGCCAACCTCCTGCTCCTAGCGTTCTTTCCCTGAGGGTTTGAATTCTAGAGGAAAATTTGGTTGGAAAAAGACTGACAATGAACCCACATCACACGATACTTGACCCCAGAAAAGTCCACGATACTCGATACTTCACCCAAACAGAGTATGTCACGATACTCGATATCTGACACACTAGAAGGGTACCATGATACTCGATATTTGAGCAAACGATACCCGATACTCGACCACTTGACTGGACACGATACACGATATCTTCAAAAACTCGATACACGATACTTCAAGAAACATGATATACGATGCTTGAGGAACTCGATACACGATACTTGTTAGAGATGATACTTGATACTTGGTCAATATCGCGTGCCAATCACGATACGTGATACACGATACTCCACCAAAAAATTTCCATGATACTCGATACACGACAAGTATCGCGAGAAAATTCCCGTCGATACTCTATATTTGTCAAGTATCGGGAAAGTTGCCTCCGTGATACATGATATCCAGCAAGTATCGCGATCAGATATTCACGATACACGATATGCGATATCCGATGAGTATCGTGAGAACTTCTCAACGATACACGATATGTGACAAGTATCGCCTGACCCAATTCTCAACGATACCCGATACTTGGCAGGTATCGTGAAAAGAGTTCCACGATACACGATACTCAACAAGGTCAGGTATCGCGATACTCGACCACAAGAGATCACGATACTCAGGTATCGCGATACTCGACTACGGGAGAACACGATACTTGACACTTTTTAATTTTTTGCAAGTGTTCTTTTGGATTTTGAGTGCATACACATGTTTTTAGAGTGCATCTACCCTCCCCTCTTATCCTGAATCAAGAAAGTAATCCTTCTCTGCCCCGGGATGGTCTTCACGATACTTAGAGCAGATCGTTTTACTGGAATACTTAATTTTATTTGGCAATGATGAGTGAATGATGAATGAGCTTACCTTGGGAACTCTCTTTCCACTCTCCAACCACTCTGACTCGTCCTGCACAGCTCTAAAGCCCTGATCTTAGCTCACGATACCCGACAGATTACTCCCACGATACTTGTTCCAGAGACAAGTGACTTGAAAAATGACACTTTTTGGTTTTTATACCTTTTGAAAAATTCTCCTAACTACAAAGACTCAACAAAACTAAGGTTAATGACTACTTGAACCTCCTAGCTACTTCCTTCTTCCTCCTACTCTACTCACTCTACTCACTTCCCTATACTATCAACTTACTACACACACTCCAAGAGTGAGAAGTAATAAGTGCGGATGAATGTGACTCACCAAAGAAGAGAAATTCACAACTCATCTACTCGCTTCAATGCTAAAAGCTACTTACCATCACATGAATGCCTCAGTTTGATTCAACACTCCCCGGCAACGGCGCCAAAAACGTGTGTACCTAAGTTCCAACTTAGGGAGTTGTGGAGAAAGAGACTATACCTCAATCCCCCTCAAGTGCATATAGTGGGGATTCACGCTTTATTTATCAATTCAAGGAGTATCAAAACCTAGCCGAGTGTATGAGCACATGCATTCAAATGATGATCAATGCAAATGGGCTTCCCAAAGAGTGCAAACAAGGCAAAGACTAATCCAAACAAGCTTCAACTGTCAGTCATGGTGTCACGATACTTGGAGCAGCAGCCAACAATAAATTGAGTTTTTCTTTCAGCTCCGAAACTCCGAATATAGTGAATAGCATATGCGTTTCGAAGCTCTTGAGAAGATGCATCCAGTGGTGGTATTTTCACTCAATTGTGACACTTCTACTTCACGTTATGAGTAGAATACTGAGTCGGGAGAAAGACCTTCCTACACTTCAGCACTTCCTACACTTCACACACAACTTATCAACACCAAACAAACACTTTCATGCATAGACAACACTTCCTAACACTCTTTTCAAGCAACACACATGCATACAAGCTCACAAAGAAGATGGATACAGAGAGGAGAAGACACAAATTCGAAATTATGTGCTCTTGATTCTCACAATGGCAAAAAGTCTTTACAAAGAGTCACAAATTGACTTATATACATGTGCCCTAAAAATTGTCCTTTCACACAAGAGACTGGCACTTTATTCACTAAAAGGCTAATTTCCTACTAATTTACATGGGTAAGCTACTAATCTTCTGTGGGTATGCATCTAGAGGACTCCTCTAGTGCTTTTACATCGGAAATTATATTACAAAATGATTATGATACAAAAATAAGGTGTCCAAATCGGAAAAATTTTGGGGCCCGTCTTTTTCTCTGCCTTGTGCTCTTCTTTGCTCTGCAACACTTTTACTTTTCAAGGTATTAGTTTTTCAAGAATTACAAGGGGATGTTCCTATGAATCTCTAACTGAGAGTGTACATAAGCAATGTTTTACAGTTATGAGTGATCAAGCACTAGGCTTGGATGAAATACACCAATAGCTCCCCCTCAATCCTAGTATGCTTGATTCTTTAGTCCTTCTTGATTTCTAGCAATCCAATTATGCCTTTGAACCTGCTTAGTTTGATACCATCCAATGATGTAGTCAACATATATGCACATTCAAGATTAGTAGAAACATAGGATAATTGAATATTCTTGCTCATCAGCTTCTCTCTTACATAATGATAATGGACTTCAATATGCTTGGTTCTAATATGGTAAACTGGATTAGCTACTAAGTGAAGTGAACTTGTATTATTACCAAAGATTTGAGGAGTTGAGGTATGTAACCAAAAATCTGAGTATAAACATTTTAACCACATAGCTTCTTGTGTTGCATTTGCCAATCCTCTACCTTCAAAGTTTGCTTGAGAGGTACTACATTCATAATCATATCTTTTACCTTTGTCTTTGCTATCCTTACTCTAGTTCTTATCTCTGTATAGGGTAGAGGTTTGATTACCTTTTGAGTTGTCTCCATTCCTCATGAACTTTGCCTCATGTGTGAAAAATTGTCCCATGAGGATGTTGAAGTCAAGAACCTGCATGCCCATGTATAGGTCCATGGCTATGGTGAAATCTTCCCATTTGTCATCTACCTTTATTCCATTGATCACTTTCCTCACTATCTTCTCTTCTTCAATGACTTCTCCAATGCTCCCAAGTTAATCTCCTAAGTACATCTTGGTGACAAAATCAATCACACTTTGCTTGGACATCTTCTTGAGTGTGGGAAACTCCATTTCGAGTTCGTTCTTCCTAGCTTTATTACTTGATGAGAAGAATGATTCAAGAGCATTCCAACTCTCTTCTGAAGTCTTGCAGCTCCTAATGTGTGGAAGTAAAAAATCAGAGATCGAGTTAAGAATGTATGACCTGGCTAGAGCATTCTTTTAGAGTCACCATGCAGCTAAACTCTCTTGTTCTTCTTGAGTTGGTTGTCCTTTGCTTTTGAGGATTGGCATCATCTCATCTCCATAAATGTAACCATAGAGATTTCTTTCTTGAAGATACGCTTCCATTCTAAGTGACCAAGCTGAGTAATAACATTGATCAAATTTGTCTATGGATGAAGGGAATCCATCTCCCATGTTGACTTGTTGTTCCTCGGATACCACTATGAGAAGATGGTTGGATATAGTCTAGAGATGAGATGGTATTGCAAAATTTTTGCCACACACCTGCCAAGTTGACTTTAGCAATCCTTATAGGCTCCTTTAGCTTACAAAATATGCATTTAACCCACTATGTTCTTTGGAACATAATTTCCAAAACCAACAAGTGGTTCCCCAATCTTTTATAATTTGGAATTGGTGCTTGAAAGGATGTCCCAAATTCATGCCATACATGTGGTTTTTTCCAAAATCACAAATGGCAAAGGTGTGCTCACTCTCCTCCATAAGTAGTGAGAGTGATTCCTTCCAATAAACCTAAGGGTTTCTTGATATGACCATCATCCATTTTTAGCTTCATTCTTGTGGGTCTTAGAGTTGTCTTACCCCATCATTTCCATTGGGAAGTGGTGGAAATGCCCACTCTAGCACTTGAGTCTAGCATTGCTTTTGTGGTTTAACCTTGCTAGGAGATAGGTAAATAGGTGTTTCCCTCTTCTCCTTCACTCATATCTCCAATCCTTTTAATGGGTATTTCTAGTACTTTCCTGTGTGAATCTTCCTGAGAGTGGGTAGTAGCCAGCTCTGGTAACTAATTTGCTACATGCTTCCACAGCTTAGGTTTAACCTTCAATAACTCTTCGAAAGTGAGATTACAGTGCACTTTAGTGTTCTTTATTACATCTGTGTTCCTAGGAATAATTGATTCTTCATTTCTTACTATTATGGTGGTTGCTCTCATACTATTTGAGCTTGCTTCCCAAGGATCAATGAAGTGAGGTAATTTGTGCAAAGAATTAGAATAAAAATTCATCTGTTCACTAGGCTACTACCCTCTTGTTCATCATATATGGGGGGTATGTCCTGTGGGAATTGTTCTTGGAGATTGTCTATCTCTTGAATACTTGGGTGAGTACCGTGCTCCAACTTCCATTTCTCTTCTTGAATTTCTCTCAGAAATTCTTGTGACTACTTATGTATTGATTAAAGCTTCTCCCAATTCGTAGTATTAGGCCCTTATGATGAGGAAGGTGTAGTATTTTCTTGTCCTCTTTGGGTCAATCTTCTCATTTTTAGAAATCAAGTGGCCTAGTCTCTCTAGTAGTCCTTGAAAGTGTAGCTCACACTTCACTAGGTTGCTAATTGACATATTGAGAAGCTTTGAACATCTTCTGGGCTAATTCTACCATTTTCATGTAGAGGTTAGTTCTCTCAATTTCAAGGTCAACTCTGGGATACTCCTTACTAAATTCTCCCACATGGGGTCCTTCTCTTAGTCTTGCTTGCTATGCTTTGAATATCACATCTTGATTCTCAGGTATAGGTTTGGCTAGAACTAATCATGGTCTCGGTGTTTGGTTTACCTGATTTAACTCTTGCGATGCTTATTCCAAGATTTTGGCTCTAGTCTCCTTTAAGCTTCCTTCTAGTTTATTTTTCTTCTTACTCCATTTTCTTTTTAAGCCTTTATCATGAATCCTTCCAAGATCTGGTTTTCCTTTTGTTTGACTCTCCATCTTCACTACTCTCTGCTATCTTCTGAGGGTTTGCTTGTTGATTTTGTAGTAAAGCTTGGGTTCTCCTCATTGCTTGGATAGGTACATAGGTTGTTGTAGCTCCATTTGAAGTGTGCACACTATCTATCACATTAATGGGGGTTACCTTAGAGGCATTGGTGGGGTTTTTAAGACATTCTCATATGACATGTTCTTTGCCGCAGTCGGAACAGAAATCTTGAAAGTTATAGTATTGTAGTTGTCCCGATAGTGGAGGATGTGGGCACTCCCTTATGTAATGATCTACTTGGCACCTAAAGCATGGTCCGTTAGGGTTTGTGGTCTTTTCTATCTCAATTGGTGTCATGGGTTGGGATTGACATACATAACATTAGTATAGTCTGGCTCCTAGCTAGGTTCCATCGGTGGACTCTCATATTGGTATGTTTCCAAATTTTTAGGTGACTTAGTTTAGTACGTAGGGGGGCTATTCACATGAGTAGAATCAAAACCGTTGGAGTTAGGATCATTTTCTGTGATCAGTGGGGATGAGGGTACTAAGGCCCTATTGAGATTCTCTTCTACCGCCACATATTTGATAGAGATTACATTGGTTGGGGGTGGTGGTTGGTGACCTAGGACTGATTGGGGCCTAGGTTTTGTCTGGTATGGTACCTAGTAGTTCTGTTGGGGCCTATAATAATGAGGTTGAGTGTTGTATTGACTAGGGTACCTAATGAGTTGTTGTTATGCCTGAGGGTAGTTTGACTAACCACTTGCTTGTTGTACAAACAATCTTGTGTAGTGTGGTTAGTGTAGTACTACTAGGGTTGCCTTGAGGTTGTGTCATGTTTGGGCAAGCATTTTCCATATGGTCACCTCTGCACGTATAACAACCCTTGATTGAGGTTATCATAGGTGTCTGTTTGCTTGAGATTCCTAGCTTCTAACCTACCTTCTTTACCATGTCCTCTACAGAATTAGAGTTTTTAGAGGACAAATGAGTAGAACTATCCATGTCCTTTGTTGTTCTAGACAAGGGTAGGTACTACATCAAGAAGCTCCACCTCCTTAATTCTGAATCCGTAGAAGAGGTAAGATAATGTGAAGATCGTGAACGTGTGATGTGCATGATGATGAATGTGAGAAGCACAGAAGTGCACACACACATATACACACACACAGAGCGTAGAAACAAGAGAGACACAATGGAAGGTGAGAATCATACTTTTATTGCTCAAAGTAGCTCCTACAAAAATTGATTACACAAGCTAACCTCAAAAATGATCTCTCTAGCTCTTTTTATAGTTTTTAGAATAGCTTTGGCCAGTTTTGAACCTAGTGTTTAGCCTAGTTAAAAAAAATAGGTTCTAAGAGTCATTTGGAGGTCCAAATGAAGTCTAAAAATTACAAATTTTGGTATGATTATTCTACGTAAACTCCTCAAGCTTGAGGACTCCTCGGCTTGCAGAAAATGGAGTGACTTGATAGAAGATTGGATTTTATATCTTACATATGTTACATGAGTGATTAAAATCCCTGTTCATGGTTTGACCGAATGATAATTAAAACATCATTATCTGAAAAATAATGTTGTGAATGGTTGTTAGGGAAAGGGAGTCGATGAAATGGAAGGAGTGAGGAAAGGATTAAGATGGGATTGGTGGGAATGTTGAGGTGTGAAAGGAGGTTAAGGGTAAGGTTGAAGAAATGGAAAAAGGTTGAATTGGGGCTTGCGTTACGACACTCAAGATGGGTTGATCGATGGAGGATGTACTAGGATACACAAGGGAGACTGGATGTACAGATGATTGGAGGGTGGACTCAGATGTAGATATGAGGTCGAGAGTGGTGGTGGGTATGAATGTTGATTGATGTGGTGGAGAATCAATGTTAATGGATTGACTGTGGGGTAACATATCAATGACTATTCTTGCTTCTTGTTGATGACATGACTAGGGTTCATTGGTACATGGATGTATGCACCTAGCCTTGACATCAATTGAACACATCGAGGGTCAAACTATGGTAGGGGCTTTTGCTTTAGGAAATGTAGCACTTCAATAGTGCCCACTGTGTGAACTAGTTCATTGATTGCATTAACAAAAGAAGTTTCAAATCCATTATTTGCCAATTCTTGTTGTAGGATCTCTTTGTTCTATTGTTATGTGTCCTAATGGCTTGCCCATGTAGTTTGCATATTTCCATAGAGCTTTTGGTAGTTGCATCTGAGATGTCCTCCTCTCTTGTGCTTGTGTCTCCTTGAGTTTTGGTTTGTTGGCCCTTACATTCTTGTTGATCTTCTGCTTGTGATTCGTGACTTTCTTGACTCTCATCTTCTAGCATCATCTTCCTGAGTGATTGTTCTATCTTCCCCATCTGAACTTGATAGATTTTGAGTTCCCTCATGTTCTTGTGCGAAGCTAGGATAGCTCGGGTGTTCATAATCCAATGAGAAAAATTGAGCTTTTAAGAATTGAAACTCGCTTGAAAAATCATCTTGCATCTCGAATTTGAATGTCATATTAAGTGGTTCCACCTCTAGGTTAGGTATAGGGAAAGCAAATGCTTCCATGCCAATAGTAGTTGTGGCTTCTCTAACTTCTGTAGTTGTCTCAACGATGGTGGTCACAGTAGTGTCTTGAGAGGTTATAGCTACACTAGAGGTTCCTTCTGATGTGATCAATCATGAGAGATGGATTTTGATAGGGGGTACTACCAATGGAGGTTTGGTAGGTGATTGTTGGGGTGATGGTTGAGGGGACGATGAAGCAGACACTTGTAGACATGGTATTGTTCCATTCATTCATTTTCCAGTTCTTAACTTTAGCATTTTATGGGACTTGGTAGTACCTTTGAACTTTCTAATTCCACACTTGATAGGGCTCTCTCAATAGGAATTCCATAAGCTAAACACATATACACAATTTTCGTAATTGGACAACACCTTTGAGTGACTCTCTTCCTAACCCATCTCTAGTTTGCCAAATACAGTTGTTCTTGGATCCAACTAGCTAAATCAATAGTTTGGGGTCCCGTATTTGTGAGATATAGCCCAAACCATATGCATTTTTGAGGCAATGTAAAATGATCTTTAGTCACGAAGGTGAAATGTTGCATGCAAATTTGAAGGGGCTTCGACAATTTAGGTGTAATGGCTGAAATATCAGCCCACTTCAAAACATCTCCTTTTTTCATGGGTTCAGGTATAAGTCTTTCCTTCTGGTGTATGTGTGCCATGGATTTTCAATTCAACCCTAACACGATCTACTAAGAGATAAAACTTTTTGAAGGGTGGATCTCCGACTAACAATAGCAAGATTAATGTGCTTGGAAGCTCCTTCCTTACTAGTGGTTGTAAGGTGGTGATTAGATAATAACGACGATGAAAATAAGGTTTGGGAAGGGGGTGCTAAAATATTCTATGAATCGTGCCCTTTCCCAAATTGGTCTTAAATCCTCTCAATAGTGAAGGTCTTCAAAATCCCATGAGAAGAGATGATATCTTCCACACGTATCACAACTAAAGCACGGAGTTGCATCGTACATGTGCTCTACATCGGCCAATGGTCCTACTATCCTTGGAAATAATGTGACTTACTATGTACTTTCTCTATCCTTTCTATGGGAGGATAATAAATAGGCATTGGTCCCATGAAGTCCTGAAACAACGGAGGTCTCATTGAAGGATGGGCCTCTATCACTAGGTTCTCAAAATCCACTCTTGGCTTGTTGGTACCAACACTCGAAGTTCATTCGATTTGCATTCTGATTTTGAGTGTTTGTGTAAAATATTTGCTACAAAAGGATAACAGATTAGCATGGAAATTAATTATGATCCCAATAAAGTGATACCACAAGCCCTTTCCATAAATGATGTGTAGCCCATGTAGCAGTGTGTGTGGGATGATCATGTAATGATTTCTTAGTGACTAATGCATTTCTCTAGACTACCTATGTATATGTATATGTATAAGTACATGTATATGTATATGTATATGTATATGTATATGTATATGTATATGTATATGTATATGTATATGTATATGTATATGTATATGTATATGTATATGTATATGTATATGTATATGTATATGTATATGTATATGTATATGTATATGTATATGTATATG